>MU781515.1:71209-119330 GCA_026770625.1 Nicotiana glauca
CCTTCTCTCGAGCTCCCAATTGATTTTCCAATTTTTGAAACAAACCCTCGGTTTATTCTATTTCATACCAGTGATTTCCGCTTTTGCGGTCCAGGGACCGCTTCTGCGGTCCCGCTTTTGCGGAAAACTAACCGCTTCTGCGATTTCTCTCAATTAGAGGATCAACTGCTTCTGCGGTCCACCAATCGCAGAAGCGATTTTGCTTCTGCGGAACTTACACCACTTCTGCGGTTCCCAAGCCAACGCCCACTTTTCGCTCCTGCGGTTACCAAGCCGCTTCTGCCGAACTTACACCGCTTCTACGGTTCCCAAGCTAACGCCCACTTTTCACTCCTGTGGTTACCAAGCCGCTTCTGCGGCTCCGCTTCTGCGATTCCCAAGCCACAGAAGCGGAAATACCAGAAGGCTGCTGCAATTTTCTTCTAACTTCAAAATTTACCCGTTGAGCATCCGAAATACACCCGAGGCCCCCGGGACCTCAACCAATCACACACACAAGTCATATAACCTAACACGAACTCGCTCGAAGTCCTAAATCACATAACACAACATCGAAACAATGAATCAAAACCAAAAATCAAGCTTATGAACTTCCAAGTCTTCAAACAACGAATCTCATGCCGAAACATATTAATTCAACTCGGAATGACGCCAAATTTTGCAGACAAGTCCAAAATGACATAACGGAGCCGTTCCAACTCTCAGAATCGCATTCCGACCCCGATATCCCAAAAGTCAACTGTGGGTCAAACTTCTTCATTTTTCAACTTCAACTTTCGCCGAAATGCCTCAACTTACTCTACGGACATCCAAATCTGAATCCGGGCGCGCACCTAAGTCCAAAATCACCATAGAAAGCTGTTGAGATCATCCATGGGCCATTCCGGGGTCGTTAATGGGTCGTTTACCCAAAAGTCCAATTCTGGTCAAGTTTTCACCGTTCTAACTTCCAAAAGAAGGTTTCTTCTCTACATTTGACTCTAAACCATCTGAAAGCCGAATTCCACCATGCACGTAAGTTGATACCCATATTCCGAAGCTATTCCAGACCTTATGCCGCCAAACGGGGCTTGATTTCTCAAAACGACCGATCGGGTCGTTACATCCTCCCCCTCTTAAAACCAACGTTCGTCCTCGCACGTGCTAAGATTCGCCTCGAAGTCCTCAATTCACTGAGTGCGCACTTACAACATACACCCGCGGGTGATCCTACGTCACCCTAATCCACTTAAGCCCGACGACACCATCTCAACTGAAATTTAACCTTCCTAGCAATACCAGTAAGCCATCAAGCCAGAATTCTCACCTTCCATCCATTTCCAAAAGACCCGATCCTAAATCCATGTATGATATCAGTCTCAACCAACTATTTCAATACAAGCCCAATACACACAGGGTACAAGCACACAACATGACACCTCACACATAGGCCCACAATCACATTTCTGGTAGCAATACTTACATGAGATCAAATCCGTACCGGCCATAAGCCTTATATTCTACAGGAACTCTTTTCAAACCTCCACAACCTGGAGATGATATAAAACCCAAGAAAATCGCATAACAGACACCCGAATAACCAAACCTCAACCAATACCAATGGGTACATATCCTACAAGCTAAACTCAAGAAGCATAGAACGGAAATGACTGAGTATAAGAGAGGAAACACATAGGGCAGCTAACAAACAAATCAGACTAGCACACTTCTAAAACACAAATCGACAAAAATATCTAACAAGAAAGAATGAAAGCATATAAAAGGACTCATAATGATCTATACTGATATAACCTCACACCACAGTACACAGCCCGGTCTCAACATACCAATCACCTGAAATCACGAGGGTCCCGCCCTCAGTACTAAATCACAAGTAGGGCTCACATCAACCCATCTAGAGACTTTCATAGATCAATCCCGTCTACAATTTACAACACAGACAACTCCCATATCGGTGGTGCATAGAAATCACAGCTCGTAACCAAGAATGCTCAGAAGTCACATCAAGCCTACCAAAACAGACAACAGGAAAATACTACTAGCATCGTAACTCTCGACAACGGCTAAAAAAAATTAGACGATAGACATGACTATCTCTTATAAAACCTCCCAACACGGTAATCACATAGACGGAGTGCAAATCATGAAGCGCTCCCATAAATGGAGCAACAAACAAGGAAATTCGCCCCGATAAGTAGAACTGTGATGGGCTACAGATAGTTCCCCTCAACAATAAACCAAATCCGTACCTGAATGTCATTCAACTGGCGTACCAGCCTCAAGCCTGCCATATGGAACACATCAACGAGCTGGGACTCCCCCTCTTTGGCACCCTCTACCTGCCTGAATACCTAGCTGGAACACACCGGTCCGAAGTCTGGGACAATCACTCACCATGTGGCTAGTATATCCACACTTAAAATACCCTCTCTGCTGACGAGGCGGTGGGAACTATGCGGTACGGGTACTCCGAGACCCATGATCACCTGAGTTACCATGCTGAGTTTGAAATGCGAATGAACTGGCTGGCCCGCAAAACCTGTACCATGAAGCACCCTACCTCCAAAATAAGGACCTGTATATCTCCTCGGTCTACGAGGACTCCTCGCCTCCTTAAACTCTCCCTCCTGGTCTCGTCTGCTCTCTCTCTCCTGACCCTGCCTGCCCCCTCTCTCTAGCATGCATACCCTCTATCCTCCTAGCAATGTTCACCACCTGCTGATATGGAATATCCATCTCCAACTCACGGGCCATGCTGGACCTGATGCTAGGAATAAGCCCCTCAATGAACCGGTGAACCTTCTCGCGAACAATAGAAACCAACGCTGAGGCATGTCTAGTCAAACTAGTGTAACAGACAGCATACTCCGAGACCGTCATAGCACCTTGGTGAAAATACTCAAACTCCGCGCACCATGCATCCCTGAGGCTCTGAGGAACAAACTCTCTCAGGAACATATCTGAAAACTAAGTCCAAGTCAGTGAAGCTGCCTCGTCTGGACTGTCTAACTCATAGGTGCGTCACCAATCATAGGCGGCTCCTCGAAGCTGAAAAGTAGTGACGGAAACCCCGCTCGATCCAGAGATACCCATAGTACAGAGAATACGGTAACACTCATCAAGAAACCCCAAGGCATCGTCTGACGCTAATCCACTGAACACCGGAGGATCATACTTCTTGAACCTCTCTAGTCTCATCTGCTCCTGCTCGGAAGCCGCTGCCATGCCCTCGGGCTGAATTGGTGCCACAGGTGGCGCAGGAATAATCTCTGAAACCTACTCAACATGCGCTCGTTGCTCAAGAGCGCGGGCGGCAGGAGTCTGTGCTCCTCCCTCAGCCTGGGATATGGCTGCAGCAAGGGGAAACAATCCTGCCTGAGCCAAATTGGTGTACATACTCATGAACTGTGCCAAAGTCTCCTGAATAGCTGGGTTAGTAGTAGCAGTGGGCGTGTTAGGTGCCTGGACTCCAGCTGGATCTGCTGGTGGTACCTCGACGGCAGCTCGCATAGGCGCTCTCGCTGCACCTCGTGTGCGTCCTCGAACTCTACCCTGGCCCCGACCTCCGACGACTGCAGCAGTGGGCGTGGGTACCTGATCTCCTCGAGTAGTACGTGTCCTCACCATCTGTGAGAGAGTAGAAGATAGAGGTTTTAGGGGTGTGGATGTCAAAAATCTCGCACGACAGGGAAATCAAGTGAAGTTAAATTTTACCTAATGGTTACATAGCCTCTCGCAGATTAGTACAGACGTCTCCGTACCGATCCACGAGACCCTAATAAACCGGCTTGTGATCTGTGACTCCTATGAACATAGGGCTCTGATACCATCTTGTCACGACCCCAGTTCACCCTCTATGAACATGTCGTGATGGCGCCTAGTCCCTATGACTAGGTAAGCCTAACAATGCGGAAGATAAACCAAAATTTGCGAAAGAAAATAAATAAAACTGAACTGGTAAAATAAACAGGGTTTAAGGTGCCGTTCGACACCTACCACAGCAATTCTCAAAGCTAACAAAACTTCGCAAAACCCGAAAACTCAAAAATCACAAGCTAAGGGATACATAAAAGGCTCTGACTCAAAAATATTTATACAAAGGAGAAAATACTGGAAGAACTATACTTATTACAGAAAAGCTGGAAAGGGACTCCTCGGTCTGCAGACGTAGCAGATATACCTTAAAGTCTCTACCAATACACCTCCTTCCAAGGCTGATAGAACTGAACGGAAGTACCTGTATCTGCACAACAAAAATGTGCACAAGAGTAGTATGAGCATACCACGGCGGTGCCCAATAAGTACCAAGACTAACCTCGATGGGGTAGTGACGAGGAACAGTCAAGGCACCTACCGATCGATAAACAGTATAATCATAGGAATAATGGTAATGATATATGAATATGTAAAGAATGCATGAACGACCAAAAATGCTACAATTCACAATAAGGGACAAACACAACAATTAACAACAGAAATATAATAAACGATGGTACAAAACGATGGTAGAATCACAACCCAAATCCTAAGGCCACAACATAGCAAGAAAAGAAACAAGTCAATAACTTATATCGTACAATGATGTTCACAGAAAGTCTATTCCCACTCTTTCCACAATTTCACCAATCTCGGACTAATCACAACTCGCGAAAACCCAGCATCTAAAATCTAACAATTGGCATTCTGTGCCCCATCAATATCATGGTCATACCGACAACTAACTGGCTAACTAGGGCCACTCTCCCAAATATAATGGATAATCGAGGCTTACCTCCACCCTTAGAAAAAAAATTAGGAGGGATTCACCTCTAATAGGAGTGCTCAGCTATGTGTATGCTTGTGCAAATGTTTCTAACGAAATTCTACCAACCAGCAAACATGAAAAGGAGGACGGCCCGCACGTACGACGTTCCCTCACAACTCCCAAGTGGTAACGTTCATACAGGTAAACAATCCACAATCATAATAGAAACAAATAGGAATGCCTCAACAGGCCGTCACAACTCTATAAAATCAATCCCTGACATAGCCTACCTTATTTCGCCACGTGTGCATAACAATGTCCCACCTTATTCCGCCACATGCGCAACCCACATATAAGCATATAACGTATCCTGCCTTATTACGCCGCATGTGCAAAACATCAATAACAATAATAGCACGGCAAAAACCTCGTGCAACCTTTCAACAACAACTGCACGGCAGAAACCTCGTGCATCACAATATCAACAACCGCACGGCAGAAACCTTGTGCATCATAATAGCAACAATTTAACAGGGTGGAAATCTGACAAGAATAATAAATGCAACAGTGTAATAGGAAAATCAACGAAACAATAATAACTACCAGGATAAAACAGAAACACAGGGTAAACACCACTCAATTTTAAATACTAATGAGGGTCTCCCAGGATACCGTCCTGTAGCCCTCTCCTCAACTGTCCAACGGATCTCCCGGGATACCGTCCCGTAGTCCCAAAATAAAAGTGCAGGGGGATCTCCCGGGATATCGTCCCGTAGTCCCAAAATAAAAGTGCAGGGGGATCTCCCGGGATATCGTCCCGTAGTCCCAAAATAAAAGTGCAGGGGGATCTCCCGGGATACTGTCCTGTAGTCCCAAAATAGAAGTGCAATCTCAGCCAGAAACAAACCAAGGGATGAATATGAAAAACGGAGTAGCAGATAGAACTAGCCTAGCATGCTTCACGTAGTACGATTAAACAACTTAGCAATTAGGCAATTATATCAGGTAGACATGATTTCCTAGTCTAACACAAGTAATAGGCTTCAAGTAATATAAAGCAATTAAGAAAGAAAGTTAAATGTTAACAACTTAAGTAAAACATGATTTTCATCAATCGGCTCAAGTACAACTTCATATTCGGTGACTACAAGGATCTAATAGCCTAAAGGATCAATTTACCACAAATAAATCCGAACATGCACTCGTCACCTCGCGTGCAAGGAATACAATCAACATAGAAGACTCAAATCCTAAGGGGAAGTCCCCTACACAAGGTTAGACAAGATACTTACCTCGAACCGGCTAGCATCAACTAGCAAACAAGTTCTTGTCACGAGTTCTCGACTCCAAATGGTCCAAATCTAGTCAATTAAATCACACATTGTAAATAATATTGCAAACAACTGATTCCACTATAAAATTTAGAGCTAGGGAGCGAAAATAGGTAAAATGACTTTTATGCCCCTCCAGCCGACATCTCAGAATCAACTAATTTTCACATTTTCAGAACCCTCGTACTCTCACGAGTCCAACCATATAAAAATCTCCCAAATCAGAGGTCAAATGCCCATTCAAATCTCAATAACTAAGTCTAAAAAGTTTCATCTAATTTTCCACAATTTTGACCTTGAATTCGAATTTTAATGGTGGATTTAACTAGATATTGATAGAAAACAACTAAATGAGGTTAAAGAAACATTACCCACTAATCTTCTCTTCAAAGTCCACACAAAATCGCCTTCTCCCGAGCTCCCAATTGATTTTCCAATTTTTGAAACAAATCCTCGATTTATTCTATTTCATACTAGTGATTTCCGCTTTTGCGGTCCAGGGACCCTTTTTGCGGAAAACTAACCGCTCCTGCAGTTTCTCTCAATTAGCAGATCAACTGCTTCTGCGGTCCACTAATCGCAGAAGCGAGTTCGCTTCTGCGGAACTTACACCGCTTCTGCAGTTCCCAAGCCAACGTCCACTTTTCACTCCTGCGGTTACCAAGCCACTTCTGCGGAACTTACACCGCTTCTGCGGTTCCCAAGACAACGCCCACTTTTCACTCTTGCAGTTACCAAGCCGCTTCTGCGGCTCCGCTTCTGCGATTCCCAAGCCGCAGAAGCGGAAATACCAGAAGGCCTGCTGCAATTTTCTTCTAACTTCAAAATTTACCCGTTGAGCATCCGAAATACACCCGAGGCCCCCAGAACCTCAACCAATCACACAGACAAGTCATATAACCTAACACAGACTCACTCGAAGTCCCAAATCACATAACACAACATCGAAACAACGAATCAAAACCAAAATTCAAGCTTATGAACTTCCAAGTTTTCAAACAACGAATCTCATGCCGAAACATATCAATTCAACTCGGAATGACGCCAAATTTTGCAGACAAGTCCAAAATGAAATAACGGAGCCATTCCAACTCTGGAATCACATTCCAACCCCGATATCCCAAAAATCAACTGTGGGTCAAACTTCTTCATTTTCCAACTTCAACTTTCGTCGAAATGCCTCAACTTACTCTACGGACCTCCAAATCTGAATCCGGGCGCGCACCTAAGTCCAAAATCACCATACAAAGCTGTTGAGATCATCCACGGCCCATTTCGGGGTTGTTTACCCAAAAGTCCAATTCCGGTCAACTTTTCACCGTTATAACTTCCAAAACAAGGTTTCTTATATACATTTGACTCTAAACCATCTGAAAGCCGAATTCCACCATGCACGCAAGTCGATACTCATATTATGAAGCTGTTCCTGACTTTATGCCGCCAAACGGATCTTGATTTCTCAAAACGACCGGTTGGGTCGTTACACTAATTTGGTTTTGATCGTGTGTTCTTATAAAGAACACACGATTAACATCGTATTTGGCCGGAAATTTAGAGGATTTGATGGCTCCAACTTCATTCTCCACTTTCTGATATTCAGTAGGTATTGTCTGTTCTTTTCTTTTATTATCTTCTTTCCAATTTTTGTTTCTTTCCTACTTTTTTGTTTCTTCTCCTCTTCTCAAATTCTTTATTTTGGTTTCAGAATTCTATCTGTTCATACATGAGTATTGGAGTTTGTCTCTTAATTAGGATAGTTAATAATCAGCTTATTTTGAATGTGTTAATTTTATTCAATAAGTCAGTTAGGTTAATGTTTAATTGACCGTGTGTTATTTGGAGTGTGCAATTGGATTATATGGAAATATGGGCCAAGTGGATTTGCGACCCAGTGATTTGGGTTTGAGTGCAGTCCGTTTTATTTGGGTTTGAACAGTTGGGTCAAATTCGACCCAGGACCCGCCTTGTATCAGTGGTTAATTTCAGGGGTTTGTAAGGGTTAGTTTAGGAACTATGGGGGTAAGGAATCTTGTAGTTACAACTAGAATTCTCCAGAATCTTCGAGAAGAGGACTTTAGTTCCAAATTTTAGGAGTTCAGGGTCATAACTTGATAAGCAAGTCAATAAATTAAGAGCTATCTGGGTAAAATCTGTAATAAAAAAGAGGGGAAAGGTGTGAGGGAAGTCTAGAAGCTTCCTTCCCTAGTTTTGCCTATAAAATGGCATTAACATGCCTTGAATAACAAGTTTTCAACCTCCAAAATTCCACCCCCCAAAAGCTCTCTCTCTAATTTCAGATCTAGTTTTGAAATTCAAACCTTCAAAAATCCAAAAAACAAAAAACAATAGAAAATCTAAATAGAAAAATCCAAAAAATATCACTGTTCCATTGGTGTTTGCATTTTGATTTCAAGTTTAATTGTTAGTCAGGCTTCTCTTAGTTCATTTTCTGGTGTTTTCGAGTATTGAGGTGTCCCTGGTTGTTTGGGAGTTTAATTCTAATTCACAAGTTGATCCTGCTATTGCTGTGTTATTAATTCCCTGTTGATTTGATGAAATTGCCCTTGAACTATTGCTGTGGCATTGCTGTTGCATTGCTGTTGCTGATCCTTTTCTTCTTATATTCCAAATATCCAGGTACACATTCTCAAATTTGATGTGATGTAGTTTGAAGTGGAAAAGCAATATATTGCACATTCATTTGTTCCTGGAAGTCATGCTTGCTTGGACCATGATGTAGTATTAGTTAGCTATATATTAGATTCGTGGTTTAATTATGATTTGAATGTAGTTAACTGGACTGTTTTGGGACTGCTTAAGCCTGTGGTTATCTAGTTGTAGCTTCAATATAGTTAATACTTGTTTTAATTCAACATTTCTTCTGTGAAAAATAAGAAATCAGAAACAATTGAGATTTGCAGTTGCTTGTGAAGTCAGTGTGTCTATTAAGTCAAGCTAAACACGTGTCTCGAACAATTTTGTACTATGGTAATTACTATCAGCAAGTTTGCTATTAATGTCAACTCTTTCATCTTGTTGAAATCACTATTTCAGCGTAGGTACTAATAATTTTAGGATAGTGGTTAATATCAGTGATTTGCTTAAGTTGAACATGCACTATCAGTTAGTTAACTTGAAGCAACTAGCTAAGCATGAATTTAGGTTCTTAATTTGTAATCAATATCCTGTCAATTTGATTAAGTGTACTTTCTTGCCAATTGTTGAACACACTCAGAATATGTTTGGAGTAACTTTGGTGGACTAATGTTCAAGCGAATATGGGCCTGCCTAGCATCAGGGACTCGATCCCTCTATCTCCCCTGTACGGCCTGATCTGCCCTGTCCGATTTGGGCTGGCCTTAGGCCCAATACCTGTGTACTGGGTATTTTGTATGGCGTGCACATCTCGTGTGGTTTGGGCTCTTTGGGTTGAGGCTCATGACTGATCTGTCCTTTGCACGCCTGGTGTATAGTCTCTCCATATGGGCTACGTTTAAGCCCAAAATGGCTAGAACCTAAAATCATATGACCTCATGGACCAAACGTAATAACTATTAGATAATGTTAATTAATTAGGATTCCTTTTATTACTAGAGACATAAAATAGAAAATCATAGCTTGCTTTAGGGTTGACCTTTAAATAAGTGATGAGACAACCTCACCAAATGAAATACAAATGCGGGGCCCTCAATAAATGCTATATAAAAATACTTAGAATTCGGGAGGACCGTTTAGCGAATTTCACGGTCTTCCCTAAAGATAACAAATGCGTAGTTGCTTTAGGCACGTATTTTAATAATATTACCTTCCTAAATACGGGTGAACATTTATGTGACCCAAATAAATCTCAACAAAGTCGAAATGTGTCAAAAACCACGAGTGCACTGGTGCGACGTGGTTCGAGATGCATTTTCACGACGTTGCAATTCTTATAAAAATAAAAAATATAATAATAAAAGCGGGCTCTAATAAAAGGCACATAGGTTAGAACATGTTTTGAAATCAAATAAAATCAAATACAACAGTTGAGCGTCCGTGCTAGAACAACGAAATCCGGGAATGCCTAACACCTTATCCCGGGTTAACAGAATTCCTTACTTGGATTTCTGGTTCGCGGACTGTTAACAGAGTCATAAATTTCCTCGGTTCGGGATTCAACTGGTGACTTGGGACACCATTAATCTCCCAAGTGGCAACTCTGAATAATTAATAAATAAATCTCGTTCCGATTGTCCTTTAATTGAAAAAAACTCCTTTTATACGCCCTTGCGGGTGTGATGTAAAAAGGAGGTGTGACAGCGCCGATCGTGAAACTAGGCCAGTCGACAAAAACTCTAAACCAACCAAACATTTATAATAGGTCATTTAAAACCATTAATTAGCTAAAATCCCATAATATAAGTAGAAATAAATAGTGCGAAAACACAACACAGCCCGACATCAGGGTGTCACCGGTCATGAAAACTAGAACTCATCTCGGAATAAGTAAGGACAACATAGTCTGAACAAATGCTAATACAAAGCTAAATAAGATAGGAAGGAGAATCACTAGGCTGCGAATGCCAAGCAACTACCTAGTCAACTCCGGAGACACGCTGGAAGGCTAATCAGCACTCGCTATCGCGGCCCGAGACTTCTAGATTTGCACATAAGGTGTAGGGAGTAATGTGAGTACACGAACTCAGTAAGTAATAAAAGTAAAGGAAACTTAACAGTAAGAAAACACATAAACTACGTTATAATGCTACAACAAAAGAATATAAGTCTAGAACAATGTAGTAAAGCAATAAACTCGTAAAAAGACAACTAGTTCAGTAAAACCTTTTAAAACATCTTTCAATAGTTTCAAACGAGTGATGAAGACAGTGAGTAAAAGGATAGAAATGTAAATAGCCCCTTGGGCAAAACAAGTACCATAAACCGCCCCTCGGGCATAATATCACAGCACCAACCCCTCGGGCTACCTCACAATCACACGAAATCAGCCCTTCAAGCAACAATATGAAACAGCAACGGCCCCTTGGGCAATATCACATCATAGCCACTGGGTACCCATGCTCATTGGGGTGTACAGACTCTGGAGGGGCTCCTACAACCCAAGATCTAACATCACCCATCTCGTGGCATTACAAATCTGGACCTCGGCCTCTCATACATCACAAATCAGTACAACCTACTGTGGCGCATAACCCGATCCTATGATATCCTCACAATATAGGCTCTTGGCCTCACTCAGTCAGAACTCACTCAAGCCCTTCGGGATAATAGTAAAACAGGTACTCGGCTCAAAATATCATTTATAAAATCAAAATAAGTGAATAAAATCCGAGTTATGAAATCAATGAAAGCATAGCATGACTGAGTGTAAATATTATCAAATTAGTGAGGAAACGGTAGTAAAAATACCCTAAGGGTCGAAACAGACGGGAAATGGCCCCAAACACGGCATTCAACCCCAAACATAGTAATACTTTCAAAAATATAATAATATCAAACAATTTTCAATTAAATATATGACTTATTTATCATACGGGATGGACCAAGTGAAAATTCCCAATAGTGCATGATCCCACGCTCGTCATCTAGCGTGTGTGTCACCTCAAAATAGCACAACGATGTGAAATCCAAGATTTCATACTCTCACGACTGTCACACACCTTTTCCCCACCCCAAAAAGAATATATGTGTTATTATTGATTGTGGGTTAAAGAAAATTTTCAATTAAAGTGACAACGATGGTTTGTAGGCAGCAATTTGGGTTGCTGTTACATGAAGATTTACATGGGTGTCTTAGTGTGAAAAAAATGTGTGTGGATGGGAAAAAAGTTTTCCTTAGCTTTTTTTAATCCCCCTCCTTCTTCCTCATGTGTGTATAAATATAATAAGAAAATATGAAAGGAAGAGTGTAGGGAATGGATGATGGGACAAGGGAATAGTGTAGGGAGTGGGTGATGGGACAAGATAGTAGTGTAGTGACTGAGTGATGGGACAAGGAAATAGGGTAGTGAGGATATGAAGTAATTTTATTAGATTTGATTTGTTCTTAAAATAAATTCTTCTAATCCTATATGGTAGAATGTGTTAAAAATATTACATATTCTCTAATAAATCCTACTAATTAAAATATTATAAAAGTTAAAATATTAAGATTAAACCTAAAAAAATATGAAATAAAAAAAGTAATGAAAATTTAAATATAGTAAAAAATTAGGTGTTCAAAGCTGCCCCTCTTTGCTCGAGAACATGGAGAGTTTTCGTGCAAAGAAAAGTGAATGCCATAACTAATTTTTGCTCACATATCACTCCAATGGAAGCAAGTTTTTCAAAAAGAAAAAGGTGACCAAACCTTGCTTCCGAGGTTGTCTACATTATCCTTGGCTATAAAGGAATCAGGCCAGTGTAGTTCTAGAAGTTTTGGTAGTTGGGACTACCGGGAAGCTGTGATTTCACAGTTGTTGTTGCTGCTGCTACTGCTTGCTGAAATCCTTATTACACCAAAATGAAAAATAAAAAGCTAAACTAGCTAAGCCAATAAGCTACGAGTTACAAGATTCCTATCTATAAATCTCTTGAAGCTTGATCTTGAGTCTTTGCTGGCTTTTGCTGCCGACTCTAATTTGAATCTTGGTGCTCGTCAGCTATAACCACTGGTTCATTCTTCAGTTTTGGCTCAAGACGGGACATGCGAAGCTCAATCATATCTTGGGTAGTCTGCGTCTTTCTCCGCTTCAGCACTCTGAATTCACTTTTTTTGTTCTTTTCTTTATCATGCACTGAGCAAACTTCCTTCAATTCATTCACTGCCCCGACACGTGGGCAAACATCCTACCATCACAACAACACTGCGGAATAATTGTTCATAAGCATTATGGCAACCTGTGCCTAGCCTCAAGGCTCTTAGAAGTTCTGTTATTGAGATGAAGCAATAGAATATCCTTCCATAAGGCGACAATAATAGTCAAATCAACTAATTATTCACAACAACACTGCAGAATAATTGTTCATAAGCAATAGAATATCCTTCGATTTACAACAAGCGCTCGCGTAAGATTGAGCAGGAAGAAATCAAAGGCATAAGCCTCAAAGGAATTGAACCGTACGATAAGGAAATCAAGAAGGGAAGTACTCCTAACAGTCCTGTAGCCTCCCGAGGATAAGTACAGACGTCTCCGTACCGATCCGCGAGACTCTACTAGACTTGCTCATGACTCGTGAGACCGAGGGGAACCTAGTGCTCTGATACCATGTTGTCATGACCTAAAATCTAGTAAGGGTCGTGGTGGTGCCGGACACCTCTGTCCGGCAAGCCAACAAAATTATCAATTAAATCCTCTTTTAATACTTTTGAAAATCTAAGGTTTTTCCTTCCATTTTTTCATAAATAAAAGATCACTACTTGAATTCAAATTTAAATAATAACAATTAGTAAAATCCTTCGAAAACCATCCCAGAGACCTGGTGTCACAAGTGCATGAGCAACTGTCGATAAGGAAAGTAAAATACAACATCTGTCCGAAATACAGTGGAGAGGGAATAAATAATAAAAATGCTGAAAGGAACTACACTAGCTGCGGGTCGTCTCGAACAATGCAGCTCACCTAGTCCCAGAGTCGTCCGTGCTGCTACGCCCCGTAGGCGGCTAAAGGTATATATACCTGTGAAATAAAAATGCATAGAAGTCTAGTATGAGTACGTAATCAACGTGTACTCAGTGAGTGTCCCACCTAATCTCTAAGGAGTAGAGACGAGATGGCCAACTCCGACACTCACTAGAGTTCAATTAATAGTATTCTAGAAATGCGAGGAAAATCATGGATTTATATAGTAGTTCAAATTCGCGAAGCCAGAAAATAAGTAAACACCTTCAACAATTAAGCAAGGGCTTCCAAGGTTTATTCTTTATTATCTTATCAATTTATATCAAGCCACGAAGGGCAAATTTCACATTTGAAAGTTTCCAAACAACAAATAACATGCACAAATCACACCGAGGCAACGACCCGATCCAACAGGAATGTATACTGTGCACTATCGAGGGTCGAGCGGCCCGAACTAATAGATGCATTTATTTAATCTGCCGAGGCATTCGGCCCGTTCCATAAATAAACACATACCTTGCTCGCGAATCATGCATGCGACGCAGGTACACACAAAACACATGCTCAAATAGCCAATTAAGAATTTATCAGGAAAAATTATCCAAATAATGCCGATTCTCCTTTAACAGTCTTTAAGAAATGAAGTTTAATCCTCTTATAAATTTACTTACTAATTCAATGTGAGTTTTAAGCAATTTAAGCTATCCATGGGTTCACAATTAATCCACGTACAACATGCTTTTGGGTCCCAACTACCCGAAAAATAGCATAATAGTAGCTACGCACGGACTCTCGTCACCTCGTGCGTACGTAGCCCCCACAAATAGGAGCACATAATCAATTACTTCACCTATGGGGTCAATTTCCCCTCACAAGATTAGAAAGGAGACTCACCTCGCTTCGAAGACTCATAACCGGCAATCTACATTCTTCCGAAGGCTTGAACCGACGCACAACGCACCAAAACTAGCCAATTAACAACAAATTAATGAGATCATGCTCAAATACTTGTCAACAATTCAAATTATACAAATTCCCAACTCCGCTTAGTGAAATGACCAAAATGCCCTCGGACCTACGTGCCCGGATTCCAAAATTTCTTAAATATAAAGATTACCCATGACCTTAGGAACTCAAATATATATTTTTCTCCTAATTCCATACTAAATATCGTGGCTAAATCTCAAGAATATAATTTCTAGGTCTTTCTACCAAAAATCCCAATTTTTCCCACAATTTCCATGTCAAATTCCATGGTATAATCTTGTATTTAACTTGGAAATAAGTAGGAGTAGCTTACCTCCACATTGATGAGGAAATCCCTCCTTGAAGCTCTCCAAAAATCGACCAATGAAGTGAAGAAAATGAGAGAAATGGCCGAATATCCGATTTTAAAACAATATTTCTGCCCCAGCTATTTCCGCTTCTGCGGAACTATTACCGCTTCCGCGGTTCCGCTTTTGCGGACAAAACTCTGCTTTTGTGGACAGGGGGCTCCAACCCATTTTGGCTTTTGTTGTCAGCCTACCGCTTCTGCGGTTCCACATCAGCGGATCAAGGGCCGCTTCTGCGGTCCTGGCTGCCCTCACGCTCAATCGCTTCTGCGGCTTCTTCCTCGTTTCTGTGGGGCCGCTTCTACGGTCCCATCTCCGCAGAAGCAGAAATACCAGCAACCAGCAACACAACTATTTCCAAAAATCCATTTTCGATTCGTTAACCACCCGAAATCCATCCGAGGTCCCCGGGACCTCAACTATACCTACCAACTAATCCCAAAACACGTTGCGGACTTGTTCGAGGCCTCAAATCATATCAAACAATGCTAAAACCATGAATTACACCCCGATTCAAGCTTTATGAACCTTGAAATTTCAAACTTCTATTTCCGACGTTTAAACCTATCAAATCATGTCTGATTGACCTCAAATTTTGCACACAAGTCATATTTGACATTACAGACCTACTCCAACTTTCGGAATCAGATTTCGTCCCCAATATCAAAAAGTCAACCTCCGGTCAAACTTCTCAAAAACCTTCAAATTTCTATCTTTATCCAAATGGCTCCAAAATGACATACGGACCTCCGAATTCACTTTCGATCGCGCTCCCAACTCGAGAATCACCATACAGAGCTACTCCAAGTCTCAAAATTCGAAACGGACGTCCATAATACTGAAATGCTCTTCAAGTCAAACTTATGAAATTCCTTCTAAAATGCTAACTTCCACAATAGGCGCTAAAACGCTCCCTGGTTATCCAAAACCCGAATCGGGCATACTCCCAAATACAAAATCATCATACAAACTTGCTGGAACCTTCAGATCCCTATTTCGAGGTCGTTTACTCAAAATTACAATCCTAGTTCATTCTTTCAACTTTAAGCTTCCAAAATAAGAATTCTCCTTCCAAATCAACTCTGGACTTCCCGAATTCAATTCCGACCACACGCACAAGTCATAATACCTGAAAATGAAGCTGTTCGTGGCCTCCGACTGCTGAACAGAGCGCTGGTACTCAAAACGACCGTGTCGGGTCGTTACACTATCTAAGCAGCAAACTGCAGCAGTTTGTTGGGGAGGAAACCAGACTCGCCGGCAAAAGTCAAAGGTCTACTTTCGGATTCCGTTCGGCTTGACTACCAAAATCTTAGCCAAAATTCTTATTTCGACGCATTTTCTTTAAATCATGATTCCTAGTATCTGACACCTTGTGCCTTCATAATTCGACACTAGGGTAGCATTTTAAGATCCGCATCAATCACTAAGTCCTACTCCATAGCACCATCAGTCTGGAATTACATAGGACTTGATTCTCGTAGAACCCGAGGTGTATGGGCGATTCTGAAATCAAAGTCTAGCCATAACTGTGTAAAGTTTCTTTTCCTTTCATAAGCAACTAAGTAACGGAACTTTTAAGAGCCTTGAGGCTAGGCACAGGTTTCCATAAAGCTTATGAGCGATTATTCCGCAGTGCTGTTGTGATGGTAGGGTGTTTGCCCACGTGTCGGGGTAGTGAATGAATTGAAGAGAGCTTTACTCAGTGTATAATCAAGGGATTCAGTATTTCATTCCTGGCAGGGGAAAGTCAATCGAACTAGAGATGGTCAGATGTGGACAAGTGGAAGTAATGAATCGTGGTAATGGCAAGTGTGGCGGAGTTCTCCTCTATATGGGGGTGTTGTCCTAATTGGACGCGTTAAGTTTGTCGGTGTTATGATCTGCTACAATTCGCCTTTGGGGTAAGATATTGTGAAATAGTATTGGAGATACAATTGTCAAATATCGCATGGTGCAGTGGTTTAAGATCGAATCAGAATTCCTAATGTTGACAAATCAATAAAGATGACCTTTGGAAAGGTTTAAAAGTTAGCAGCCATTGTGGGTTCAAGTGCTGCAAAGATAGAGTTTATTTAAGGAAGCGAATGAGTAGCAAAGTTTGAGGAAAGACGTGTGCGAAGTATCAGGTGGTGTCAAAATTTCCTAGAAGGCTAGGTATATGAAGCAACAGTCAAGTGGGTGATTAAAGAAGCGAGTTTGCCCAATGTGGGATAGTGGCGGAGCTATATAGGGCCTAGTAGTAGAATGACTACGCGCCTAAGGATAGTTTGGAAGGATCTGGGATCTTAGCGACGGGCAATGGAAGTCTGTAGAGTTAATTTAAAGTATAGGGTTGTTATGCGGCAGGAGATTTGGTATGACGGAAAGGAGCTGATTGAAATGAAGAAAGATGTAGCATGACTTTGAAGTGGAAGGATGTTGCGTATTTAATGGGTGTCCACGAGGAGTAAATGGACTGGTACAGCTAGGGAGTGATCTTGGACCCAGGAGGATTATTTCCTGTGAGCATTTTAGCGGTCACGTGGTTGGTGAGGCTTCTGCGAAGAGCTTTACGGGTTATGCAGCAAAGGGAACTATTGTGTGAATGATGTTAAATTATTTAGAGCATCAAATTGGGTTTCTACGGTAAGATATCGAGAATGCTGGCGATTGATTGCGCAAGGTTATGTCAATAAGAGATTAAGAATTCTGGTGAACTCCAAAGTTTTGTAATAATGGCTTCAAGCTAAGTGGGAGAGTCGCACTGCCTATGATTGGGTTGCATGGTTAACTACCCGCGGGGTTTCTGGTTATTTGCATACTGAGGGGTTATCGCAGCTACGAAAAAATACCATAAGTAGTAATTTGAGCAGAGGAATTATTAAAGATGTGTTATGGTTAGCCTTATGGGCTCATGTTCGAACTTGGGAAAAGATTCAAGATTTATGCCTTGTACAGAAGCAGGTTAAAAGGGGAGTGACTCTGCCAGGTGCTTCATTGAGAGGGTATTAATGTGCTAGAAGATTCAGGGAGCTGATTATATTCGGGATCAAGTTAGAGCGGGTGGCTCTCAGCAACGGTCCTAGTGGAACTCAAAAGATAAAGTGTGGTACCTAATAATTTCAAGCCTATAAGTACAACTAAGAATCAAGCTTTGTAGTAGCTTATGAGAAGGTGCCCAAAATGTTTTATGATGTGTTACCTTGTGGTGTAGCATTTGAGAAATGTGAAGTAATTCATGAGATTTGAGATAGCATGGTCTCGCGATTCAAGGTCACTCGGGGTGAGTGTAGAGGGAGTATGTTATGTGTTGAAGAGATTTAGTATTATTTCCAAGGCAATCAAGGATAAATTGGAAGGAAAGGGATTGATTAGCTATAGTTGAATTTGGCATGTTGGGGTCTGTAATCAGTTCATTCAGTGTGATCGAGTTATGCGTATGATTTATGGCGGTACGAGTGAGGTTTGTCGGCCGCCATAATTGATGTTATTCGGAAGCATTCTTCTGTTATGGCTTGTTAAGTGGAAGCGGATTCCGGAAGGGCTATGGTGGCTTGGACCACTACTTAGATATTTGCATATCCTACGGTTATGGGAATTTGCATGTATGTTGCTATGATTCTCCTGAAGTGGGTTAAGTGAAAAGTTCTTACATGATGAAGTGTAAAATATTAATAATTTTGAAGTTATGATGAAGTGTTCTATCGTATGTTGGTACATTGGGTGCATCAAGTAATATGAAATTTAAAACTAGAATCAAAGTTGCAGTTCGATGTGGACAAAGATGTCGCAAGCTCGGATGAGCAGGAAAGGAGTTTCGCTGTTTAAAGTAAGTTGGGATTGTCTTCAGCGTCACCTAAGATCGATGTTTTGTAAATAGGGCTTGTATTATGGTTAATGATTCCGATCGCTTTTCAGCGTTAGTGCGGCCGATGGTTTGGATGAGCGGACCCGTTATTTATTTCGGAAGATTCTGGTAGCGTGTCCCACGGGAAGCTTGTATAAGTGTGACATGTAGTCACTTGATTAACTAAATATTTAAACCAAGTGTGAGGATTGTGGTAATATCATTAATTTGGGAATTTAGGCCTGGAGGGCACTTTGTTTATTGGGTTCTGAACTGAGGAGGTTGCTCCGGTTATGACAGTTGTTCTTGTGTGTTATGAGGAGAGGGAATTAGTATGGACCTTTGAAAGGTTATTTTCTTAATTTGATGTAATCAGAAATTGGCTTGAGATCAGTGGATTGATTTACATGTGAACGGGGCTTTATATCAGGTCAGTTGTGTTCATTTCAGTAACGCGCTCCTTATGGAGTAGTCAGGGTGTTATATCGTTGTCAGATATTTCATGTAGTGACGCATTACGCCGTTTGAGTTGTGAGACGACCTGAGAAAGTGTGTATGTGTTGAGGATCCGCGTGGAAATGTCGTATTATGAGCAAAATGGCTCCTAAGATTCAGATTATATATCGCACCTTAGATGTTCTTGAGTTTCGAAGCTTATGGCGCTATATGTCCCCCAGGGAATGGTACTGCACACTTAGAGTGCTTGTGACCAAGATTCGGTATTTCATTGTAACGAGCAATTTAGCTCGATGTGTATCTCTTTATGTGAGTTCTACATGTGGATCGGGTAGCACGCCGCCATGGGTATGTTACTTGGATTGGGTGGCACGCCGCTATGATTATATTGTGAGGATCGGGTGGCATGCTGCCATGGTTATGCAGTGTGGATCTGGTTGCACGCCGCAACAGTGTGATGTTGAGTGTAGTTTTCTATATGCTAATTTTGTATGTCCTGCTTCCTATGTTCTAAGGAAAGTCTGTAGTAGTGCGGGAGTTAGGTACTTCCTTCCAGAGTTCGTTTTCCTTTGGCATTGCGTTCGAATTTGTGGCCTATTGGCGCATGGTAGCATCATATGATATTTTAACTATTTCTGGGGTGGCTTATTGCCTGAGTAGTTGTATCGGATGAGACGAGATCTCTCGATCTAGGATTCTATGCAATCCAGCTGTATGAGGTATGTTTTGGAGATAAGACCATTATTGGGTTCAGAATGAGGTGAAGGTTTTTGTCAGGAGTATAGACCTAATGTTTTGTTGACTCGGCAGACGATTATGAATGTTGGTACATCTATTCCGTCATGGCGGTATGGTAAAGGATAGAGTAAGACTTGTATATATCATGGGGTGCAATGGGAACATCAGATTAGTAGGATTTTGACCAAGTTGATCAGAAAAAGGCTATTGTGGTCCTGTGGACTAAGTGTTGCAAAGTAAGAATCCAGCAAAGTTATGCAGTCATGTTTAAGTACAACGTGTAGTGATTGATATGGTGGTCGTATGTTGGAAACGGCCTAGCATAGGATTCCGGATGTTGGAATCGGGCTCTAAGGCTTATTTGCTTGAATAAAAGGGAATATCCTCAGAATTTATCGAGCTAATNCATGGGGTGCAATGGGAACATCAGATTAGTAGGATTTTGACCAAGTTGATCAGAAAAAGGCTATTGTGGTCCTGTGGACTAAGTGTTGCAAAGTAAGAATCCAGCAAAGTTATGCAGTCATGTTTGAGTACAACGTGTAGTGATTGATATGGTGGTCGTATGTTGGAAACGGGCCTGGCATAGGATATCGGATGTTGGGATCGGACTCTAAGGCTTATTTACTTGAATAAAAGGGAACATCTTCAGAATTTATCGAGCTAATGTGCTCAACTAAGTTGTGGTAGCACGGGAAGGTGCATGAGGTGCTAAACAATGATTTCAGACTACTTCCGTATAGTTCTCAGCATGTTCGAGGACGAACGTATGTTTAAGTGGGAGAGAATGTAATGACCCGAACGGTCATTTTGAGTACTAGCGCTCCGTTCAGTAGTCGGAGGCGATGAACAACTCCATTTCAGGTGTTATGACTTGTACGCGTGGTCGGAATCGAATTTAGCGAAGTCCAGAGTTGATTTGCAAAGAGAATTCTCATTTCGGAAGCTTAAAGTTGAAAGAAATGAACTAGGATTGGAATTTTGAGTAAACAACCTCGGAATCGGGATCTGAAGGTTCCAGCAGGTTCGTATGATGATTTCGGACTTGGGCGTGTGCCCGGATCGGGTTTTGGATAACCCGGGAGCGTTTTGGCGCCTATTGTGGAAGTTGGCATTTTAGAAGGAATTTCATAATTTGTCTTGAAGAGCGTTTCAGTGTTATTGATGTCCGTTTGGGATTCCAAGACTGGGAGTAGCTCCGTATGGTGATTCTGGAGTTGGGAGCGTGATCGGAAGTGAATTTGGAGGTCCGTAGGTCATGTTGAAGCCATTTGGCTAAAGATAGAAATTTGAAGGTTTTTGAGAAGTTTGACCGGAAGTGAACTTTTTGATATCGGGGTCGGAATCCGATTCCGGAAGTTGGAATAGGTCCATATTGTCAAATATGACTTGTGTGCAAAATTTGATGTCAATCGGACATGATTTGATAGGTTTAAACATCAAAAATAGAAGTTAGAAAGTTCAAAGTTCATAAAGCTTGAATCGGGGTGTAATTCATGGTTTTAGCGTTGTCTGATATGATTTGAAGCCTCGAGCAAGTGCGTAATGTGTTTTGGGATTGATTGGTAGTTTTGGTTGAGGTCCCGAGGGCCTCGGGTGGAATCCGGGTGGTTAACGGATCGAAAATAGATTTTTGAGAAGGCTGAGGTTTGCTGGTTGCTAGTATTTCCGCTTCTGCGGAAATGGGACCGCAGAAGCGGCCACGCAGAAGCGGGGAAAAAGTCGTAGAAGCGGTTTGAGGGGAGGCAGCCCAGGACCATAGAAGCGGCCCTATATCCACATAAGCGAAACCGCAGAAGCGGCGGGCTTATCACAAAAGCGAAAGTGGGTTGGAGCCCAGATACCGCAGAAGCGGAATCTTTTCAGTAAAAGTGGGACCACGGAAGTGGGAATAGTTCCACAGAAGCGAAGGTACGTGGAGCCAACAAGGGTTTTTTAAATCGTGATTTGGGTTCATTTCTCTAATTTTTCATGGCTTGGGGCGATTTTGGGGAGCTTCAAGAGAGGTTTTTCGCCATCAATAATAAGGTAAGTTATCCCCACCTATTTTGAGTTAAACACATCAATTTTGGAAGGATTTGGGCATGAAAATATGTATAAAAATTGAGGTTTTGGTAGACAACCTAGAAAATTGTATTCTTGGAATTTAGCCATGATTTTGGGTATGAAATTTAGAGAAAATTATATATTTGAGTTCCTAAGGTCATGGATAATCTTTATCTTCGAGAAATTTTGGTATCCGGGCACGTGGGCCCGAGGGCATTTTTGTCATTTCACTAAGTGCATTTGGGAATTTGTATAATTTGAATTGTTAACAAGTATTTGAGCATGTTCTCATTAGTTTGTCATTAATTGGCTAGTTTTGGTGCATTGTGCGTCGGTTCAAGCCTTCGGAAGAATGTAGAATGCCGGTTATGAGTCTTTGGAGCGAGGTGAGTCTCCTTTCTAACCTTGTAAGAGGAAATTGTCCCCATAGGTGAAATCATTGATTATGTGCACCTATATGTGGGGGCTACGTACGCACGAGGTGATGAGAGTTCGTGCGTAGCAACTATTATGCTATTGTCCGGGTAGTTAGGACCCACAAGCATGTTATACTTGAATTATTTCGACCCCATTGATAGCTTAAATTGTTCAAATCACCTTTGATTAGTAAATGAATTTAAAAAGGAAATTAAACATCATTTTTCTGAATTGATAAAAAGAGAAATTGTCTTATTTGGATATATATCCCCGATAGATTCTTAATTGGCTACTCGAGCATGTATTTTATGTGTACCTGCGTCGCATGCATGATTCACGAGTAGGGTATGTGTTTATTTATGGAAGGGGCCGAATGCCTCGGCAGATTAAATAGATGCATCTATTGGTTCGGGCCGCTCGACCCTCGGCAATGTACAATTTACATTCCTATTGGATTGGGTCGTCGCCTCGGTGTGATTTGCGCATGTTACTTGTCGCTTGAGAATTTTAAATGTGGATTTGGCCCTTCATGGCTTGATATAAATTGACAAGATAATAAAGAATAAACCTTGGAAGACCTTGATTAATTGTTGAAGGTATTTATTTATTTTCTAGCTCCGCGAATTAGAAATACTATATAAATCCATGATTTCCTCGCATTTTTAGAATATTGTTAAATGACCTCTAGTGAGTGTCGAAGTTGTCCATCTCGTCTCTACTTCTTCGAGATTAGGCGGGATACTCATTGAGTACACGTTGATTACGTACTCATACTACACTTCTGTGCATTTTTGTTGCACAGGTATATATGTATCTCTAGCAGCCTATTGGGCGTAGCAGCACGGATGACTCTAGGACTAGGTGAGCTGCATTGTTCGAGGTGACCCGCAACTAGTGTAGTTCCTTTCAGCATTTTTTATTATTTATTCCCTATCCACTGTATTTCGGACAGATGTTGTATTATATTTTCCTTATCGATAGTTGCTCATCCACTTGTGACACCGGGTTTCTGGAATGGTTTTCGAAGGATTGTACTAATTGTTATTATTTAAATTTGAATTCAAGTAGTGATCTTTTATTTATAAAAGAAATAGAAGGAAAAACCTTAGATTTTTAAAAGTATTAAAAGAGGATTTAATTGATAATTTATTTGGCTTGCCTCACAGAGGTGTCCGGTGCCACCACGACCCTTAGTGGATTTTGGGTCGTGATAGAAATATTGTTCCCTTGCCGAGATTATTATTGTAATTTCATTTATTTCCTTGCCCTATTTCTTGTGATTGTTGTTTGGGTGAGGAAGAAAGTTAAAGCACGAAGGGTGATGTCATGCATTATGTTTTTGAGGAAAGAGTGTAAAGCATGAAGGGTAATACCGTGTATGATTGTAAGGAAAGAGTGTAAAGCATGAATGGTGATGTTGTGCCGCACGATGTACCATTCCGTGCTGATTATATTGACTATATGGTGAGGACGAGAGTAAAATCACGAAGGGTGATGCCGTACACTTATTGTTTTCTGGTTCTCTGTGGATATCCGAGATATATAGTTTCTTCCATTTACCTGTTGTCTTTATATTCTGAATTGATATCTCCCCCGTAGCTTGCTACCCCTCCCATACTTGACTATTTATTGATGTATTTCTTTTCCGCTGTATATAGTTGTATTGCACATGTTTATTTGGTAGTCTGGTCCTAGCCTCGTCACTACCTCGTCGAGGTTAGGCTAGGCACATACCAACACATGGGGTTGGTTGTGCTGATACTACACTCCGCACTCTTTTGTGCAGATTCTAGTGCTGTAGACTTTGGACCATAGATTGGGTGGCTACCTTCAGTCCGTGCGAAGATCCAAGGTAGACCTACAAACGTCCGCAGGCCCCGGCATCTCCTCTATCCTTTATTTCCTATTTCATCTCTTTGATCAAGAAACATTGTATTTTTTATTTTCAGACTTTGTATTTAGCCCTATTGGATCGTCTGTGACATCGTGACACCAGTTCTGGGTGATTAAGGCTTAATCAGTTCTAATAGTTACATGTTCAGATATTTTATTGCTTTCTTCCGCTTATTCTAATTTTTCGCGGGTTACACGTTATTGTTTTATAAGTGTTAAAGAGTATAAAATGGGTAAAAAGGCAGTTAGTTTAATAATTGGCTTCCTTAGCTCACATTAGTAGGCGCTATCACGACTCCTGAGGGTGAAAAATCGGTATCGTGACACAAACATTATCTAATGAAATAAGTTGAGTTTAGTAGAAAAGTTTGGTAGCATCTTAAGAGTTACTAAGAGCTTGTTTGGCCAAGCTTTTTAGAGGTCCTCAAAAAAGTATTTTTCAAAAAATTTAAGTTGTTTGGTCAAGATGGAGAAGTACTTTTGGCCAGCAGCAGAAGCAGTTTTTCTGCTTTGGGAAGAAGCAGAAAATTCTAGCTTCTTCTAAAAAGCAAAAGCAGAAGTAGAAAATTAATTTGTTCAAGACAAATCTATCCTCACCATAAATTTATATTTTTCAAATTATCCCTCGTTAATTTAAGCCTTTTTTTGTTTCTAATTTCTACATTCTTTTAAAATTAGAGATGTCATATAGATGTATATATATGAATATATAGTAACTTTTTAAATTCTTTTTGACGTTTCTTGTTTTGAATTTTTCTTTGTGTATAGTCTTGTAAATTTTCAAATTATCTTCTTCTTTTTTTTACATTAAAAAAAAGTATCTACATTCTTCTTTGGATTATCAATTATCTTTCTATAATTAATTATTTCTAAATTCGTCTGTTATTTCCCGAATCTTTAAAATAGTTATCTAATTTTAATTTGTGAAAATTACCTACAAATAGGTAATAAATTTAAAACTGGATCGCAAAATCTATATCTATATATTATTAAAAGAACAAAAAAAAGCATCTACGTTAAGCCAAGTGTTAGTATCACAATAGGCCACTTGGCAATTTGGGACAAAGTTAGTTTGGTTTGGTAATAATTAATTTTTTTAATTTAAATTTTAAAAAAATTAAGTTATGCATTATGTGTTTTTAATAATTAGTTACTCTTTTTGAATTTGAATTTAAACATACTTAACTTTTTTTTTTTAACGAAAACAATAAATTTTTTATATTTTAAAATTATTTCTATTTTACGCTCAATGCTGGTTCAAATGTGACACTCAAAATCATCTTGTTACAACTACCATGACTATACACAGTTTCATCCGACGACATTCTTGTTTTGATAAAGAATTCAACTATTATGTTAATGAAGACATTGCTGCAGAGATTGAGGAAGGAGATAAGCCTTTTGGTATCCCTTTAGAAATGCAAGGCAAGTTTTCTACAAATATGGAGGCGTTATGTGATAGAATTAGAGATGAAATTGTTGAGAAATATTATCATGTGTGAGTGACTTTGCTTATTATTTCATGATGGATCATCAATATATAGTAAATGTGGAATAGACTTCTAATTCATAATGAATGATGACAATAAATAATTATTCTAGATAATATTATATGCTCTGGTATAATTATATACGTTATATTGAGTTGATTCTTTAATATGTGTGTTCACTTTATGTTTTATATTTTAATTAAATAAAAAAATAATAAAAGTCTCTTATGTTAAATATTTAAGTTTATTTTTCTCTTTAAAATAATTATAAGATCTTGGTACTATCCTTTTTACTAATTTGACACACAAAAGTACTTTTTAGAAAGATTAACCAAATACTATTTGTTTACCAATTGTTGTAAAAAGTACTTCTTAAATGAATTGACCAAGCACAAATTATTTTTTTCAAAAGTACTTTTAGAAAAAATACTTTTGAAAAAAATATTTTTTAAAATAAGTGGTTTTTGATGCCAAATGGGCTCCAATGCTATTTTGCTCCGTAAGTAAAATATGGTAAAAGTTGCACGGAGCGCCCTATTTGTCGCCCCCATTTCATCTATACCCATTTTTTTTTAAAGTTTTAACTTGTGCCCACATTTTAAACAACTTCAGCCCCCTTTCTCCTCCTTCTCCTCAAAATTATATCCGTCCTCAATCCGATAGGCCACTTAACATTGTGCAGTTTATGCAGATTTTTCGAGTGGTCGTTGTTTAATGCCATTTCTTTAATGTTCTTTTATTGCTATTCTTCTTCTGAATCTTGATTACGTTAGTAATATATTTCATCTTCATGTACCTCTAAATCTCATAAACTTACACCCCCTAGTTTGCTAATATTTGGTGGTGAGACTTTCCCTTAATTCTGAAAACTAATTCTAAAGATCTTTGCTTTCGTTATACGTAGGAATGTAAAAATAAAAATGACTGTTCTGTTTCCTTGCAGAAGATTTTGGGATAGGGACTCACGAGCACAATATTGGGATTCTTCGGATTTGGAATGAGGATCGTGATAGGGCTAGTGATCGGAGCTGAAGTTCGCCAGTTACAAAATAAAACTTTCAGCTCTAGAGTTGAAGCTCGCCAGTTACAAAACAAAAACTTCAACTCTAGAGCTGAAGTTCACCAGTTACAAAAACAAAAACTTCAGCTGAAGTTCGCCAGTTACAAAACAAAAACTTAAGTTTGCCAGTTACAAAAACAAAAACTTTAGCAAATAGAGAATAAAACTTCAGCTACTATGTTTAAGTTCGGCAATTACAAACAAAAACTTCAGCACACTTGGTTCATCACACTTGCTACTTCAGTCCCGTCTACTAGAATACTGAAGTTTTGCGTGATTGTCTTTGCTACTTCAGCCCCGTATGCTGAATTTATGCGAAAAAGTGAATACGCTTGCAATTTTTTTTATAAAGCGAGCATAAATTAAAACGTAACCCAAAAAGTGAATATAGACACAAATGCCCCGTACGATATGCCTTCTTTAAAACAAATATCAGTAGATCACTATGATTATTATAGTACTTTTTATCGGCGTAGCCTAAGAGTTAGGCCTCGCTAAATGTAGCTATAGGAAAATGGAGATCATTACTTTATCCAATTAATGTGCAAGCAGTTCGGCGTCCTGCCTTTTAGGGCCGGACATATATCGGGTATAATCGATAGACCGAATCAATAAAATGTTATTATATTATCAATATCGGTTTATTGGGTAAATAGTTCGATAACAGATTAATATTATTTGATTATTGGATAATCGGTTCGGGTCTTGGTTTGTCCAATTTTATTAACGATTTAGGCCCAATAAATTTTAACAAAATTATAATTTTACCTGTTAAATATAATAAGCCACCTTATAGCTTCATTCTCTCATTCTCTCCATAGTTACTCTTTCATCTTTAGACCTTAATTTTTAGTGTAAGTTTTAAACTTTTATGAATTTATCATATTAATTTTCTGTTAAGATTTTTAGTAACTTTAAAGAATTAATTGTTCAGATTTTTTGTTTTTCTATATATTTCTTTTGTTGCACTAATTCATTAGTATTTACAAGTTAGGATTCTATTATTTTTCTGTAAATTATGCCCACATACAATAAGATAATTACTAAGATTAGATTATTGAATGCCTTATTCCATACTCCTACTAACTTATAACTCTGGAACTTGAGATCAAATTCGTTGAAATTTTTAAATACAAAGAAAGTTTACTTTTCTAAAGTTGAAATTCAATCCTCTTTTCTTAAGAGCAAAATTCAGTTCCTTTCTCTTTATACCATGATTACGATTTTGTATAATAAAAACATGATTTTTTTTATTTTTATCGGGTAGACCGATAACCGAACCGATAAAGATCGATAACCGACTAATCGATATCAGATAACCGATATCTTATCGGTTTAGCATATTTATAAGCCGATAACCAATATACCAAACCGATAGCATTCACAACCGAACCGACCGATGCCCACTCCTATTGCTTACGCCTGTATATATACACCACAATAAATATCCGGTCATATAATTTCGATCTTTTCACCAAAATCATATAATTATATTTTCTAATATAAAAATCACTAGACTCATATAGGGATGACAAATGAGTGTGTCGGGTCAGATATAGATGGGTAAAAAATAGGTAATGCAAAAGTGGATAAACTATCTGATCTTACCCATATTTAATACTGATAAAAACTAAATTAATCGACGGATAATATAGTTCCATATTATCCATGACTTCTTGAATATGATCATTTTTGGGAAAATTCCTAAATTTGAGAAGCCCGCAATTTGAGGTTTTACAAATGTAAAAGTTAAACCCATTAATTATCTAATTTTCTTATCCATATTTGACTCGTTTTTAAAAAAATTTATTATTGAACCCATTTTTTAATGGATAATACAAAAGTCATAATTGCCGAAAAACTCAACTTTCCGGTGCAATATTTTTTCTTTTACTCCATATTTTTTTATTGTTTTATTTTCAATCTGATAAATATCGACCCAATTAAAGAGGACCGGCCCCAACTGATCGATCCGACCGAAAACTCATATGCAAAAAAAATGTTATGCGATTTAGATTAAAAAAGTCATAATTATATGATACCTTTTTTAAAAAAATTAACCCAACTTACTGTCTGTTACCCCCTTTTTGTATGCATGGAGCTTCAACATTTTTTAGAGTTCATAACCTAAAATCTGAAGTTTTATTTAGCAGATATCTAGATTTAATAAGTTAGTCTAAATTACAACTACCGTAAAGATGTCGGTATCGCATTTATGGATATCGACTACTAGCAGTAGCTCATATTAACATTCGACTTAACAGTAGTAGGGGTGTCAATGGATCGTTTTGATCGGTTAATTTATAAATTTTACATCATACCAATTTTGGAGGGAAGGATGCCGTAGGTCTATTTTGGAAACAGCCTCTCTACCCTAGGGTAGGGGTAAGGTCTGCGTACACACTACCCTCCCCAGACCCCACTAAGTGGGATTATACTGGGTTGTTGTTGTTGTTGTTGTTGTACATCATACCAATTTTTCGGTTATTCTATTATGTATAACCAAAGTTAGACTTTTCGAAGCTGTCCCAATCATGTCGATTTCTCTTCGGTATCGGTACGGTTCGCGAAATTTTCGATAATTTTTAAATGATGTAAAAGTCACTAATAAAAGTAGAATGCAATAATATACGTACTTTTATAGGGCTTAGCAAAACTCTCTAGGTATTCTTAAGTTTAAAAGGTGATGTATTAAGAAAATATGAAAGATGGCTAGAGTATAGATCCATCAAATATCCTACAGCAGCGTAAATAAAACTGAGCAAATATAAAAAAAATATAAGTAACATGAGTGGAAAGATATTAACCAAGTTTGGATTTAAGAATAAAGTCTATAGACGATTAAACATTTCAAAAAAGATAAATCTAATTCATACGAAAGGAAATATACTCAATATAATGTAGGTTGTTACTCCTATAATCGCTACAATACCATGTGCCTTGCTAGTGAATATTCCGGAAATAATTTACTTTCGATAGAAGTAGCATAATAGGTTTGGGAATTAGGATTTTGAGTTTAATTACCTGTTGACTTGTAACTGTTCATAATTCTAAGGCTCAAGAATTTTTTTTAATGCTTATTATTTTTAAACTTACCATGTAAATATATTTTTCACATTGTAAATTAATTCGGTACAATTCGGTATTTTTTTGATTTATTTTCATAAAATAAAAAGCCTACCCTAATTATCGGTACAATTATAGATTTATATACAAAAGTACGATTTTATTAAAAGAAACCTAAAAAACGGTTCGATACGATACGGTTTTGATTTTGTCGGTTTTTAAATATGCATTGACACCCTTAACCAGCAGGCTATATATAAAGTTCATTTCCTCATATGGAAAGCACATTTCAATTTTTTTTTGTTTTGTCTTGAAACACAATATTCCAATCACTTCTATCTTAAGATGAGTGCATCAAATCTTGTATCATCAGTATGCAAAAAGATGATCAAACCATATTTTCCTACTCTAACTTCACTTCATCGTTGTCACAAGTTCTCTTATCTTGATCAAATAACCGGTAGAATTTACGTGCCTTTCGCCTTTTTCTACCCTAAATTGAGCAATACATGGTCAGATAAACCAAATAACGTTATATCTGAACATCTTGAAATTTCCCTTTCAAAAGTTTTATCCTATTATTATCCATTTGCAGGAAAGTTGAATGAAAATGTGTCTGTTGATTGTAATGATGACGGAGTTGAGTTTTTCACTACGAAAATCGATTGTCCAATGGCTAAAATTCTCAATGATCCTTTTGTTGATAAAGAAGATTTAGTCTATCCGAAAGGAATTCCCTATGCATATTCATACGAAGGTAGTCTTGCAGTGATTCAACTTAGTCATTTCAATTGTGGAGGAATAGCAATCAGTGCATGTTTGACACACAAAGTTGGAGATGCATATACAATGGCAAATTTTATTCACGATTGGGCTACTATAGCACGTGATCCAAGTTCAAAAATACAAAGTCCTCAATTTAATGCTGCGTCTATTTTTCCACCTACAAAAGACATGATAAATCTACCTGAAGTTGTGCCAAAAGGAGAAGAATGTTGCTTCAAAAGTTTTTCTTTCTCATCATCTAAATTAGCTGCACTGAAACCTAGGGTTATAAACAATTCAAACATACAAAATCCAACAACCACTGAGACTGTGTCAGCATTCATTTACCAACGTGCAATGGCTACAAAAAAGAAGAGTTTAGGTTTGATTTGTCCATCCGTACTTGTCCAGGCTATGAACTTACGACCTCCATTGCCAAAAAATTTAATGGGAAATATTGGTTCTTTCTTTTCTATATTAACAACCGAAGAGAAAGAGATGGATCTACCAAAAGTGGTTGGTAAACTACGGGCAGCGAAAGAAGAACTTCGACAAAAATATAAAAATGCTAAAACAGATGAAGTTTTACCCATAACAATTGAACTATATAAAGAGGCAAATGACAGTTTTTTCAGTAATTCCTGTTATGATATCTATAGGTTTAGTAGCATCAATAAGTTCCCTTTTTACAATGTAGACTTTGGATGGGGAAAGCCTGAAAGAGTAAGTATGTCAAATAATGGTCCAGTTAAGAACATGTTCATCTTAATGGATAATAAAAGTGGGGATGGAGTGGAAGTTTTAAGCTTCATGAAGGAACAAGAAATGTCCGCACTCGAGAAGGATGAAGAGCTCCTAGAGTTTGCTTCTCCAAGCAGCTAAGAGCGACAATCAAATACGTGACCGAATAAAGTAACAGAGTAAGCTTGCTGTCACAATCCACTAGGATCAACCCTTTTTTCTCTGATTCATTAAAAAAAAAAAAACAAATCTTTTCTTTCCAATGTTATCATTTTGCAATATAGAAATATGAGGATATATATGCTTTAATCCCTTAAATATCATCATAATTCTGAATTTTGGTTTAGCATGTGTTAAACCTTCAGTTAATCGATATGTGCACTTTTGATTCCTTTACTTATGAATCTGCGCAAATTTAAAAAATTATTAAGTGTTATACCATCTAGTTACTTATGTGTTATGTTAGTTAAATTTGTATTCTTCTAGAAATAGTTTAAATATCATATATCCTGTATACATATTTTACTTAAATTGAAGGTTAAATGTGCTTACCCAACTATTACAGCGGTCAAAACAGAATTTACTAATAACAGAAGGATCAAAAGTGCCGTTATTGCTAAATATATGAATAAATAACTGTATCATGCGATTCAAACATTATCTAAATATTATTCTCATTATTTTTTTCTTAAAATCAAGAGAGATCTTTGTTTTTCAAGTCCAACATTCTGCTTCAAGCTTTTGGAGTAACATTTTTAATTACTCGAAGGCTTCTTCTTTCATTAGCTCTTTTGCTTCGTGAAAAAGCATAAGAAAAAGTCTTTAGTCCCATCACTGATTTTTTATTTCTTATTTCTGTAACGACCTGACCGGTCGTTTTGAAAGTAATAGCCCCGCTATTTTACTACTTTTCCTGTATCATTTTATATTTATGTGACTTGCCGGGAGGTTTTATTTTTGGTTTTGGACACTTGGTCCTTAAAATGGTAGATTAAGTTCTAAGAATTTGACCGTAGTTGGAATTGTGTGAAGACGACTCTGAAATGCAGTTTCATTAGCTCCGTTGGGTGATTTTTGACTTAGGAACGTGTCCGAATTCTGATTTGGAGACCCGTAGCTAAATTAGGCTTGAAATGGCGAAAATTGAATTGTTGGGAAGTTTGACCGGAAGTGGACTTTTTTGATATCGGGGTCGGATTCCGATTCCGAAAGTTGTTGTAGGTCCGTAATATAAAATGTGACTTGTGTGCAAAATTTGGGGTCAGTCGGACATATTTTGTTATGTTTCTGCATCAGTTGTAGAAATTTGAAGTTTCAAGTTCATTAAGTTTGAATTGGAGTATGATTTGTGTCTTTAGCACCGTTTGATGTGGTTTGAAGGCTCGACTAAGTTGGTATGATATTTTAGGACTTGTTACTAGGTTTGGTTGAGGTCCCGGGAGACTCGGGTTGATTTTGGATGGTTAACAGATCGAATTGGGAGTTGGAAGAATTGCTGAAGCATTACAGCTTCTGGTTTCATCGCGCATGCAGTGGGGTTGGCTGCAGGTGGGTACTCGCACGTGCGAGCAGAGGAACCCAGGTGTGGCTTGGAGAAGCTTGGCCTGTGGGAGCAGGTGCGATGTTAGGAGTACATAAGCGGCCGGAAGACAGAACGCAGAAGTGGAAGGCTTGAGGATTGCAGAAGCGGAAGTTCTTCCCAGAAGCGGGCGCGCAGGTGCGGCCCCTTGATCGCAAAAATGAACTAGGGGGACTTAAGTGAAGTTCGCACTTGCAATGGTTTTGCCGCAGGTGCGGAACCGCAGATACGGTGAATCCCTCGCAGAAGCGAGATTACTGGGCAGAAAAGGGGAAATTACGAGGGTTTGATCTCATTTGTACTTTGGGAATTTGAGAGCTCGGATTTAGGTGGTAATTGAAAGGATTTTCAGAGGAAGCTATTGAATAATGATTCTTAACTCGTTTTTTGTTATATTCCACTAATCTCTCGTTAATTTCATCTTTTAATTAAGGTTTTGGGTTGAGGAATTTTGGGGAAAAAGTGGAAAAATTCTTCAACCGAAAATTTTGTTTTTGATTGAGATTTTGATACCGGATTTAAGTAGTTTTGGTATGAATGAACTCGTGGTTGAATGTGTATTCATAGTTTATGACTTTTACCCGATTCCAAAATGTGGGCCCAGGTCGACCTTTTTGGGAGATTTTTGAATTTCTTGTTAAAGACTTGATTTCATTAATTAGATTACTTTCTTATAGTTATATTTATGGCATTTAATTGCTTTTGGCTAGATTTGGGCTATTCACGGTTGGAAAATTAAGGAAAGAGCATTCTTATTGATTGATTGAGCTTTGTTCGAGATAAGTAGCTTGCCTAACCTTGTGTGGGAGAAATCCCTTTAGGATTTGATATTGTTGTGATAATTCTGTGATATGTGTATGCTGTGTACACGAGGTGAAGAGTAACTACACAGGCTGCTTGTTGAAAAATTCGTTTTTTTACTGAGCAGTAACCTGTTACATCTTAATTGAGTTATACCAGCATGTGTAGCTATCATGTTTAGCCTAGTATCGCATGTCGACGTGTCTTAATTGCTTATTTGAAATTTGTGTAGCATGATTAGTTGATTTTCTATTTTTCCTTGATTTGTATTTAGTCTTAAACTGTAGGCTTCTTGCTATTAACTGTTGTTTTCCATCGGTATCGAGCTGTGTCTTTACTTTTGGGACTACGAGGCGGTACCTTTGAAGATCCCTTGTTGCATATTTACATTTGGGACTACGAGGCGGTACCCCGGGAGATCCCTTGTCTCATATTTACTTTTGGGACTACGAGGTGGTACCTTATTAGATCCCCCTGTATATTTACTTTTGGGACTATGAGGCGGTACCTCGGGAGATTCCCTGTTGAGAGTTTACTTTTGGGACAACGAGATGACATCTCGGGAGTGCCCCCTATTGTTTATCCCTATGTGTTGTGTTGTTATCTTTTTGTAGTTTCTCCTTGTTAAATTTTCTGTGTCTTTTTACACTGCTATATTTTTCTGCCTTAAATTATTATATTCCAGTATGACCTTGACCTGAACTCGTCACTACCTACCCATGTTAGGCTTTGTCACGCCCCAAAATCCGAGGAGCGCAACCGGCGCTCAACCGAGTAAACCCGACTGAGCAAGCTTGTTAGGTCTCATTCTGCCCAAACTAATTCGTGAATAAATAGGAGATGGACTCCATTAATCAAACTTAGTAAGTATTTCATTAACAACTTACATTTCATTTCCATTAGCAACTTAAATCATAATTATCAAAATATTACAAGTTTTTATAAATCTTTGCCAAACATCAACATTTATACTTTAATTCCAATACTCGACACTACCCACAACCTGTCTACGGTGCCTATAAACATAACTGAAGAGTAATGTAATATAGAAATGCCGGTAACAAGGCTCCGGCTAAACCTCAAATACAAAATACATGATAAACAGATGAAACAGGCTCCCGAAACAAAGTGGAGCTCACCAAATCAGTTGAAAGGATGATGCGGCACAGGCTACGACCAGCACTGCCTGCTATAGAAACACCTACATTCATTTAAAGACGTAGCGCCCCCGATAAAATGGACGTTAGTGCCATCGAAGAACACTAGTATGTATAACTAAACACCATCTAGTTAGAAAGAACTTTCATACAATAATAAGGAAATCACAAATACACCTCAAACACCTATAATGATCACAACATTATCAAATAAAAAAATCATGCAATCTTCATACTCCCTCCATTTTAATTTATGTGAACCTATTTTCTTTTTAGTCCGTGCCAAAAAGAATGACCCCTTTCCTTATTTGGAAATAATTTACCTTTATGCAATGATTTATAGCCACACAAAATAAAGGTGCCTCATTTTACACCACAAGCTCAAAAGTCTTCTCTCTTTTCTTAAACTCCGTGCCCAGTCAAATGGGTTCACATAAATTGAAACGGAGGGAGTATCATTTTTCCAAAGCTTTTAGTTTGGGGCATTTCGTACTGTTCAACATTGTTCACAATACCACAACTATCTTGAGCGGAGTCTGATCTCGACCAGATCGGCTAGGTCGCCTAATTTTGACACATATACTTCAATCATAATCTCATTTTCCTTTTTTTCGGAACTCATTCACAATACCACCGCTATCTTGAGTGGAGTCCGATCTCGGCCTGATCGACTAGGCCGCCTTACCAAGGCATTGTTCCCTTCATATTAGCCATTTTGTTTCACATATATCATTTCATAGGCACTTGTGGCCACAACTTATCACATCACTCTTGGCACTAGGCCGCATTTTACATCATTCCCAATTTCAATACTAGCTTTGCCATTTAGGACAGTAGGTGCACACAAGAGTAAATAGAAATTGTAAGCATAGATGAGACTCCACATAGATGGGATAATATATACACCTTCAATCTCAATTTAAGGTCTAAGCATTTCAATACATGATTGATATTCGTGGCACCTTTTCAAGTTATCAAGAATAGCACATGGATCACATTGGAACACATCTTTCACAAATATAAGGTAGAAACCCCAAATTCATGTGGAACAATAATCAATTTAACAATTCAACTTTAATCTTACCGTATTCACATAAACACCGACGAAGCTCAATATTTAAAAGATGAGGTTTTAGCCATACATAAATTGTTTAAGCTTTCCTTAAGTTAATACGACGTTCCAAAAATTCTAGCAATTCCAATCTACTTTGAGACATAACAAAATTGAACACAAATTAGGAAGGTATTCATGGTTTCAGCTCATTTGAGCATTTTGTCAAATACTAGTTGAGCATCTTGATTTCAAATCTCTTTTACAAGTTTTCCTTCTTTCCCCCAACCCAATTTTAACATGAACTACCTATATTAGTTCTTTAACATCACATACTATAACTTAGTCCCACATGCATGGCCTATTTCTAACCCCTACAACATATTTGAACCTTTAACCTATTGCATGAAGTTTTGAAAGTAGGACTTACCCGGATGGAGGATAATCTATGGCTATCTTTCTTGATTCTTGAAGACTTGAGCAGGATTTGGATGATTATGAAGTTAGGCCCCTCCTTTAACTCTCTATATGCTCTCATCTCTTTCTAAAATCAGGAGAAAATGACCCCAAATGAAGCCCTAAAGACTATATATTAAAATGGGGTCGGGTTATAAAAATACGATAAATAAGCCTCTGACTTCGGGTCTGCGATCGCAAAATGGACCGCAAAACAAGAATGTGGGCCGTATAATGCACCACAAAATAGGTGCCCAAAACTGGGCAACACTGGCCCAATTTGCGACAGATCTGCGACCACAAAGTAAAAAATGCAACAGAAATGCGATAGCAGATTCGACACATGATTGCATTTTTCCAGCCTTTGGTAATTTGATCATAACGGTGCGTAGGAATGTCCAAATGACAAACGGTTTGAAGTGTTAGAAACTAGACTCAAAGACCTTTTATATGATAGCTATTCACCCCATAAAAACTTAAAAATATTTAGATGTGCTTGTTCAAAGTGGGGACTTATGCAAACTCACTTGGAATCTTAGCCTATAATGAAAATTTTCCCATTTGGCTTACACTTAGGCCTCTCCTTGGATCCCACCTTACTTAATTTATGGCTTAAACACTTTTTTACCAAATCCAATTAATTCCCACCATGTTAATAGCACATAAAATATTATAATTAGCCTACGTGGCACCACGAAAGCCTTAATTACTAAGCGAAAATTTCCGGGGCCTTACATTCTCTCCCCCTTAGGATCGTTCGTCCTCGAATGAGGAGTAGAGTCCGACTTAAATGCTTAACATAATAAATCTCTTTCTGACCTGCCTCAAGTCCCTAAATTTTAGCTAACTCCCAATTTTTTTTTTGAAATTTCACCGGAGTCTCCTTTGTAACTAGGCCTATCCACCTGCCAGAGAACCACCAAAACCACCCTAAAAACACATCCACAACTCGACAAAGCACCATAATGTATATATCAACAACAAGAACCTCAGCATTACAAACACTACTTTATCATGGTGATACCTGGACTGCACATTTTTAAATCATAACACCTAGAAGGTACCTTTCAAATCAAAACCAACTGCTATACAATGAAGAGAAAATATTTTATTTCCATAACACTCTCGGCCTTCAATGGGGCCTCTCATACCTACAGACTTCGCCAGAACACATTTACGGGAGAAATTTCTACCCCCAGACTTACCTAACAAGGATGACAAGTAGATATCTCGCATAAGCTAACTATCCATTAACTTCACCTTCAACAATCTCCACCGGAATGATACACAATTTTATCTCCACCTGCCTTCTTAGACATAGGCATATGAAAACACAAATTCATAAGGAATAACTATGGGGAAACATCATACTCCTAGTGAGACCTAATGGGAAATACACTTACGTACCCTTCATTATCAATTCTCATAACATCTATAGAGGAAAAATTTGAGAATAACCTGTTCTCCCTCCAAAACTATAAATCTCTAGGAGAACACTCACACTAAACCCTTGATGACCTTCAACATTTACTCTAAGATGTGCTATCATAAACTAACCATAAAATTACCTATCAAGTATGTATGTGATCACCCTGCTAAGCTTCCTCTTTGACTTGTCTGAACATACAATGCCCAATGGATCTAATACAATGAGGAACAACAGAGTTCAAGATCAGGTTGGAGTTATTTAGGAATCCATTAATGTACTGAGCGTAGAATTTCATGAGGTTATATGCTAAGAGACACAAAGATTACTACTAACAATATTGACATGGTTAATCATTTTGATGACATCAATTATTAGACAAATAAGGCATAAAGGTAACTCGTACATTGGTAATAGGAACCATTAAGGAGGAATACTCAAGTACGTGAACCACTCGTCTTCTAGAGTGTAGGGAAAATCCGTTTATAAAGAATGAGAATACTCTGGTACCTTGAATGCGATATGGGTTTAAAAATACATGAAGTTGAATTACACTCTTAACATTACTTGACACACGGAATCTATGCCACAAGCCCATGAGAATGAAAAGAAGTTGAACACTTATGAGATTATCATATCTCAAACAGCTTAACCCTTCATGATAGTTGATCCTATATGATAGAACTAAAGATACGACAACTTGTCTTTCAAATTAATATGCTCATGATATGTGCAAAAATCTAAAGGCATCTAATCTCAATCTTTCACCAGTAAAACCACATAGCTAGGACATCCTATCATAGGGGTGAAATCATGTATTGGTTAGAGGAGTACCAATGGTTGACGTAATACTACGGAAAGAAATACAATAAAAACTCATATCCTCCTTAAGGAGGTGGAACGCAAGGGGTAGAAAAATTTTTCGCACATGACAATGACGTTGTCAATAATCCTAGAAGCCGAGTGAGCAGAAGGCCACGTAACCCATCCAATCTGATCCATTTAAGACTTCTTGAAAAGGGGACGTACTTCGGTTTGAATCACGGAAATATAAGCTTGAACTTGGGGGAAATCATTACTTTTGGAAGCCATGAGACAAGCCCACATAGCCCTAGAAAATCAATAACAATGGCGAGAAAGTACTTAAAATCATTACGCGTTGGTATAAAACAAGGCCTCAAAGTGCCCGCATGGGTAAGTTTGAAAGAATGAGACATCTTGATGCATTTATCGGGGAAAAGTAACAGTAACCTAGGTTATCTAGTCACAGGAACAAGTAGAGCAGGTAAATGGTTGTTAGAAGAAAATTTATAGGGAATACCAACAATATTTATTTATTCTATCAAAATGAATATGTCCCCATCCTTAATGCTATAAGACTTCCTCTTTGACGCCATGAAACATAAATGAATTTTACAATGAGAGTTATCAGATGAAATAGATAGTAGGGTAGCAAAATTAATGAGCACCATTTGGAACCAACATGCTTAAACTAAGTTGAAGACATTAGAAGTCTATAGTAAAGGGGAATTTACCCACTTTCAGTGTCCTTTTAGAAAAGGGGGCTTGTAGAGTACATAAAAAATGAGTTGAATTTAATCGAATCATATAGTTGGATAACTAGTCGAGCCATTGAGATAATATCGCATTGAAGATTATGGGTAAACAACACATGATTCAAGACAAATGAAAAGAAAGTGAGAGAGCCTTATAGAAGTAACCTTTACATTGTAACCACTAGGAATGGTGGTAATATAAAAGCGATTACGAGGAGCTACATTTTTGAAAGAAGATATCTCTATGTAATCACGTGATGTATAGCTCTAGAATTCAAAATCCAATTATAACTAGCAACTAAACTTCATAATGAAGTACTATAGCACACTTCTACACAACCAACTATTACCAGCCAGATTTGGGAGACGCTATAGACTTGATTGATACAAAAGTTTTGGCATACGAATGTGTTACTAGGTATATTGCTCCTTGGTCAACCCAAAACCAAAAGGCGAGAGTTAGACTGATAATCAGATTGTTGGACTAGCACATGTGTAGATAATACATTATCGAAAGGAGATCATTCAATCTCAGCAATTATGGCATGCTATCAAGCCTTAATGAACTTGAAGTGAGGTGGGAACCCAATGAGATAGTATAAAATAATTATGGAAGGTTTGCAGATGTTCATAGTGAGTTCTCCATGGATTTTGACTTGAGAAATATCTAGATGCTAATGAAAGACAGAAAGACAAGAGAAGCAGATGTTGTGCTACGATAATATAACCTCCAAAGGTGTGCTTGGTCTTGACGGAGAGGCTAGTAAGGGTCCTTACGAGAAAGGAAGTGTTACAATGACACATAGAAGGATGTGTTCTCTCATGGTTATTGAACAAGTGTTAGGAAACTAGCACAATGAATTTGCTAACTAAAGAACACAATTAACACATGTGGTGGAGGTGTATAGAGAAAATAAATATTTGTTATAAGCTGGACATGCTCCTGCTATATTAACTCCCAACTGCATATACAACCACGCCACAAGAAACCACAATATTAGAACAAAGTGAGCTACTAAGTGCGGGATGTCCCAAGCGGACATGAAAATTATGGCAATACAAGATCTCCCTATTATGGGGATGTAAGGACCTCAATTTTCGGAGAGACTTTATGCACACGGTGACCATTTCGATTGACATGCACTCATGTGATAGGTGCTAAGTTATGCTCTTATGTTACTAGACATTGAGAAGATTTCTTGATGATACTCGCAAGAGAGTAGAGTGATTGTTCAAACCATATAAGCCATATACACAAGTGAGTAAAAGAGTGACTCGAGAAGGATCGCAACACTAGGATTCCTTACATGGAACTTGACACCACATAGGTAAACTTTACGACAGTGCATGCGTAGGAACAAGTTGGCATATGTTGTCCATTTAAATAAAATATTCTATAAGAAATTCATCGGATATAGTCCCTTGTTGAGAATTTAGGAAAGCAAGTGGGAAGTATTAATCCTAGAGTTATAACTCCATTTAAAGGACGTATTTATAGAACTTAATTCCACAAGAGGATGTAAATAATAGAATTTGTGATAGAGTGGATTCACGAACAATACGGCTCCTTCAAGGAGTAGGTACACACAAGCCTTTGTGACTCACATCTTATTAAGACAATGTTTATGAGGACTCTTTAATATGTATGTACATATACAACAAGAGTAAGTTGGTTGGGCTAAGTAGTGACTTACTTGGTGACCTTAGGTTGGTAGGGCAATAGCTGAATCGATGCCCCTCGACTCAACATCCCTAATGTACGTTGGTACCATGCCAATATACTATAGGATTTGGTGGTGCAGAGACATTAATAGGAACAAGGGTACTCCCCTTAGCAACAAGTTCTACCAATCCCTCCATGGCTCGATACATTCTCCTAACAAATGCTTGGGCAATCTTCCTCATATTCAATGGTAGGGTCATTCCCTCCTTATTGCTTCCACAATCATGAATTACTCATCTTCAGATTAAGACATAGAATGAAAATTAGCTCCCTATCTTGAGCTCTACTGCACGATATTGGAGTATAAAAAAAGTGTGAAATTCCTAAATGTCCAAATAGCCTCCAACTTATAGATATGGTTGACTACACACCGATAAGAAGGACTCTACTAGACACGGCTCCGAGACATCCTAGGACACTTTAAAACCTTAGGGTCTGATACCAAGTTTGTCACACCCCAAAATATAAGGAGCGCGACCGGCGCTCAACTGAGTAAACCCGACTTAGCAAGCCTGTTAGGTCTCATTCTACCCAAACTAATTCATGAATAAATAGGAGGTAGACTCCATTAATCAAACTAAGGAAGTATTTCCTTAACAACTTCCATTTCATTTATATTAGCAGCTTAAATCTTAATTATCAAAATATTACAAGTTTTTATAAATCTTTACCAAACATCAACATTTATACCTTAATTCCAATACCCGACACTACCCACAACCTGTCTACGGAGCCTCTAAACATAACTGAAGAGTAATATAATATGAAAATGCTGGTAACAAGGCTCCGGCTATACCTCAAATACAAAGTACATGATAAACAGATAAAATAGGACCCCAAAATAAAGTGGGGCTCACCAAATTAACTGAAAGGATGATGCGGCACTAGATGCGACCAACACTACCTGCTATAGAAACACCTACATCCATTTAAAGACGTAGCACCCTCAACAAAAGGGACGTTAGTGCCATCAAATAGCACTAGTATGTATAACTAAACACCATGTAGTTAGAAAGAACTTTCATACAATAATAAGGAAATCACAAGTACAACTCAAACACTTTAAACGATCACAACATTATCAAATAAAAGAATCATGAAATCTTCACATCATTTTCCCATAGCTTTTAGTTTGGGGCATTCATATTGATCAACATTGTTCACAATACCACCGCTACCTTGAGCGGAGCTCAATGTTGACCCGATCGGCTAGGTCGCCTCATTTGAGACATATACTTCAATCACAATCTCATTTTCCTTTTTTTCGGAATTCATTCACAATACCACCGCTATCTTGAGCAGAGTCCGATCTCGGCCCGATCGGCTAGGCCGCCTTACCAAGACATTGTTCCCTTCTCATTAGCCGTTTTGTTTCTCATATATCATTTCATAGGCACTTGGGGCCACAACTTATCACGCTACTCTTGGCACTAGGCCGTATTTTACATCATTCCCAATTTCAATACTAGCTTTGCCATTTAGGACAGTAGGTGCACACAAGAGAAAATAGAAATTATAAGCATAGATGAGACTCCACATAGATGGCACAATATATACAACTTCAATCTCAATTTACGGTCTAAGCATTTCAATACATGATTCATATTCCTAGCACCTTTTCAAGTTCTCAAGAATAGCACATTGATCACATTGGAATACATCTTTCACAAATATAAAGTAGCAACCCCAAATTAATGTGGAACAATAACCAATTTAACAATTCAACTTTAATCTTACTGTATTCACACAAACACCGACGAAGCTCAATTTCTAAAAGATGGGGTTTTAGCCATCCATACCTCATTTAAGCTTTCCTTAAGTTAATACGAGTTCCGAAATTTCTAGCAATTCCAATATACTTTGAGACATAATAAAATTGAACACAAATTAGGAAGGTATTCATGGTTTCAGCTCATTTGAGCATTTTATCAAATACTAGTTGGGCATCTTGATTTCAAATCTCTTTTACAAGGTTTCCTTCTTTCCCCAACCCAATTTTAACATGAACTACCCATATTAGTTCTTTAACATCATGTACTACAAATTAGTCCCACATGCATGGCCTATTTCTAAACTTCACAACATATTTGAACCTTTAACCTATCACATGAAGTTTTGAAAGTAGGACTTACCCGGATAGAGGACAATCTATGGCTATCTTCCTTGATTCTTGAAAACAAGAGAGAGATTTGGATGATCATGAAGTTAAGACCCTCCTTTATCTCTCTATATGCTCTCATCTCTCTCTAAAATCAGGAGGAAATAACTCCAAATGAAGCTCTAAAGCCTATATATTAAAATGGGGTCGGGTTATAAAAATAGGACAAATAAGCCTCCGACGTCGGGTCTGCTATCATAGAATGGACCGCAAAACAAGAATGTGGGCTGCATAATGCAACGCAAAATAGGTGCCCAAAACTGTCCCAATTTGCGACAGATCTGCGACCGCAAAGTTGAAAATGCGATCGCAGATTCGACACAGGATCACATTTTTTTAGCCTTTGGTAATTTGATTATAACTTTGCATAGGAATGTCCAAACGACAAACGATTTGAAGCGTTGGAAACTATACTCAAAGACCTTTCATATGATAGATTATTCACCATATAAAAACTTATACATATTTAGATGTGCTTGTTCAAATTGGGGACTTGTGCAAACTCATTTGGAATCTTAGCCTATTATGAAAATTTTCCCATTCGGCTTACACTAAGGCTTCTCCTTGGACCCCACCTTACTTAATATATGACTCATACAATTTTTTACCAAATCCAATTGATTTCCACCATGTGAATACTACATAAAACATTATAATTAGCCTACGTGGCACCATGAAATCCTAGATTACTTAGCAAAATTTTTTGGGGCCTTACAGGCTTGGCACTTACTGGGTACCATTCTGGTGTATTCATGCTACTATTCTGCATATGTTTTGTATGCAGATCCAAGTACCTCCTACCAGCCCCGCTATTAGTTGCACACTTTCTGCTGCTCCATAGACTTCAAGGTATATCTGCTAGCATCGGCAGATCACGGAGTCCTCCTTTATCCATTATGTTGTTCCTCCTTTGTTTTACCTAGTTACTAATCTATACAAACAGTTAGAATAGATTCTTAGAGCTTGTGACTTATGATTACTGGGATTTGGGAATATTGTTATACTCGAGTGTTGATTACTTGTACATGTCCAGCGATATTTTTTAGTTATATAGTTATTTGTGGAAGTTTAGTTATTGATTCTGTTCTTATTTTTAATTATTCTGCAATTGTTAGGCTTACCTAGTCGTAGTGACTAGGTGCCATCACGACATCTTACAAATGGAGAATGGGGATGTGAAAAGTTGGTATCAGAGCTCTAGGTTCATAGGTGTTATGGGTTACAAGTAGGGTTAGTAGAGTCTTACGGATCGGTACAAAGACGTTTGTACCTATCTTTGGGAGGCAATGAAACTATTAGAAAATTTTCACTTCGTTGATTCCTTATCGTGCAAAATTGTTGACTTTGGTATTCTAAACGTTTGTCTTCTATTCTCTTACAGATGGTGAGGACACGTACAGCCAGATCAGATGACCAGGCACCCGCGCCCCCTGCTAGAGCTGCGAGAGTCTGGGGCCAGGGTAGAGGCCAAAAAAGTCCACGTGGTGCAGCCAGAGCACCCGCATGAGGAGCTATAGAGAAGGTACCAGTAGCTCTAATCAGAGCACAAATACCTGAGACGCCTGTTAATGTACCAGCTCTTCAGGAAACCCTTACACAGTTCTTGAGCATGTTCGGTACTCTATCTTAAGTAGGCTTGATTCCACTTGCTCCTGCCATATCTCAGGTCGGGGAAGAAGCATAGATTCCCACCGCCCACGCCCCAGAGTAGTGGGTTCAGGTTGACTAGGTTCTAGTGGTCATACTAGTGCAGCCGGTAGCCCTAGTTTGGCCTGAGGGTAGGGCATCAATTTCTGAGGAAGAGTAGTTTAGGCTCGAGAGGTACAAGAAGCACCACTCTCCTACTTTTAGTGTATTGCCATCAAAGGATGCCTAGGGTTTTCTTGAGGATTTCCACCGTATCATTCGTACTATAGGTGTAACGGAGTCGAGTGGAGTTTCTTTCACTACGTTCTAGCTTAGAGAAGTGGCCTATCAGTGTTGGCGTGCTTATGAGTTGGGTAGTATAGCTGAGGTAGCTTCACTCATATGGACTCCATTCTCTGATATGTTCTTGAGGGAGTATGTTCCCCAGAGTCTTAGGGATGCATGGAACGATGAGTTTGAGTAGTTGCGCCAGGGTTCTATGACTGTGTTAGAGTATGTGGTTCATTTCAGTGATTTTGCTAGGCATGCACCAGCCTTGTTTGGTACAGTTCGAGTGAGGCCCCGTCGATTTATCAAAGGGCTAAACCCCAGTATCAGGCTTAGCAGGGCTTGGCAGTTGGAGGTAGATATTGCATACCAACAGGTTATGGGGATTGCTAGGAGATTGGAGGGTATACTTGCTTGGGAGAGCGAGGCCAAGAGGTGTCGAGAGTTTGGCACTTATAGTGGTACTCGTGCCCCAGCTACAGTTCATCATGGTAAGGGCTATGTGAGTCACCTTATTCATACAACCCTTCTAGACACCAGTCATTTTTCGGGCACTCCTAGGCCCCAGGAGCCTTAATATGCACCACCCGTGTCTAGTCCACCTCCTGCACGGGGTGCTTCCAGCGGTCAGTCCAGCCGACCTGGACCGAGCCAGTCACAGCAGCGACTCCCTCTGAGATCTTGTTTTGTGTGTGGTGACACTCTCCATATGGTGAGGGATTGCCTCAAACTTAGGAGGGGTGCACCTCCATATACTTATCAGGCATTGCGTGCTCCACCGGGTCTCCAAGCTATGATTACAACACCAGCTACCACTCCACCTGCTCAACCATATCGAGGTGGAGGTTGGGCAGGTAGAGGTCACTCTAGAGGGGAGGCCATGCTAGATATTATTCTCTTCCTACTCGTATAGAGGCATTTTCTTCTAACTATGTCTTTACAGGTATTGTTCTGATCTGTAACAGAGATGCATCGGTTTTATTTGATCTAGGCTCCACTTATTCCTACTTTTTCTCTTATTTTGCTCCGTATTTGGAACTATCCCGTGATTCTTTGAGTTCTCCTGTTTCTGTGTCTACACCCGTGAGAGATTCTATTGTTGTTGACATTGTGTATCGGTGGTGTTTGATTGTTCTTAGTGGTTTTGAGGCCAAAGCCAATTTATTATTGTTTAGTAGAGTAGACTTCGATATTATTTTGGGCATGGACTATTTGTCGCCCCATTATACTATTATTGATTGTCATGCCAAGACCGTGACAATAGCTATGCCAGGATTACCGTAGTTAGAGTGGAGAGGTACCTCAGATTATACTCCCAGTTATTTCTTAAAGCTCGAGGAATTGTTAAGAAGGGGTGTGACGCTTATTTGTTGTCGGGAACTCAGTCCATCTCTATTCCTCCATATCGTATGGCTCTTCCTGAGTTGAAGGAATAATTATAGGAATTGCTCGATAAAGGTTTCATTCGGCCATTATGTCACCTTGGGGTGCACCACTCTTGTTTGTGAAAAAGAAAGATGGTTCTATGTGTATGTGCATTGATTATCGCCAGTTGAACAAAGCTACAATGAAGAACACGTATCCATTGCCTCGTATTGATAACCTATTTGATCGGTTATAGGTTGTTAGAGTGTTTTCCAATATTGACTTATGTTTGGGCTATCATTAGTTGAAGATTGGGAAACCTGATATTCTGAACACTACTTTTAGGGCTCGGTATGGTCACTACAAGTTCCTTGTGATGTCACTTGGGCTGACCAATGCCCCAACGATATTCATGCATTTGATGCATAGTGTATTCTGACCCTATCTTGACTCTTTTATCATTGTGTTTATTGATGACATAGTACTCATACTACTATTCTGTGCAGATCCAGGTACCTCCTCCCTACCCCGCTAATAGTTGCGCACTTGCTGCTGCTCTGGAGACTTCAAGGTATATTCGTCTGTATCCGCAGACTTTGGAGTCCCCCTCTATCCCTTATGTTGTTACTCCATTGTTTTTCCTAGTTACTGATGTGTAGAGACAGTTAGAATAGAGTCTTAGAGCTTGTGACTTGTGATTACCGGATTTTGAAAATATTGTTATACTCGAGTTGTTGGTTACTTGTACATGTCGAGCGGCATTTTTCAGTTATATAGTTATCTGTTGAACTTTAGTTGTTGATTATGTTTTTATTTTCAATCATTCTACAATTGTTAGGCTTACCTAGTCGTAGAGACTACGTGTCATCACAATATCTTTACAGAGGGAGAATTGGACCGTGACAATTTATACCAGGAAAAGGACACCATAGTATATATTCATTAGAATTAGGTTTTGGGATCCTACTCTTCATTGTATATATGCCCGATAAGAAAATAATATTCCATTTGTTTCAATTTAGATAACACAATTCACCTATCAAGAGTCAAATTGTGTGAAGTTTGACCAACATTTTAAAATGTATTTTTTCTATCATATTAACATGAAAAAATTATAAGTTATAGTACTTTTCGTATGGTTACAAAATCTACTTGCAATAATAATAGTTTGTATTTCACATACCTACAAATCTTAACAGTATTTTCCTTAACTTCCTTTGAAAAATTCACTACTAAGTCTTTTATACCCCTGGGACAAATCGGAGCAAACAATTCTATAGGATAACTCCATAACCTGCCAGCAAATCCATAAAATAGTGATGGAATTTAATGTCCTAACCAGAAAAGAATGCCTCCAAAAATTTTTTTTAAGCCATTTCCATGGGGGGTGGGGGGGGGGGGTTGTAAGGATATATCCTTGCCCTCCA
>MU781515.1:129078-144188 GCA_026770625.1 Nicotiana glauca
CAAGTTTCAGTGCTTAACAATAGAGAAAAGATTCAAAAGCATGCAAAGAACTCAGAACCAAAAAATAGTCAAGAGAATGGAAGCACACTGCATTTTCAATGAACGAGTTGCAGAAAAAAAAAGAGATTTAACAGTCCCCAAAGAAACTAGGGTTTTCGAAAATCAAACGAGTTTAGAGGAGATGGGCAATCAAACAAACGAAACAGGTTTAGAATCCCGGATAAGCCCCAAAATTAGGGTTTTTACTCATGCTAAATCAGATATAGGAGAGGGTAAATCAAGTGAATAATAAATAGAAACTCAAACAAGATTCCAAAATTAGGGCTTTTAACATGCTAATTCAGATAAAAATAAGGTGAATCAAATAACTACTAACAAACAGACCAGGAAACTCAAACAAAATCCCCAAGAAAATTAGGTTTTTCAACATGCGAGTTCAGATAGAAGATAATACAAACAAACATAATAAAATCATGTCGAGATTCAGAGAAGAGATGTTCGAGATAAAATAACACGAAATTCTAGTTGAGGAAAATAGAGTTTCTGAAAGCAAACATTAAAGAATCTTTGAGAAAAACGTATAGAAGGTTCACACACACATAGATCCAGAACAGATCTAAAATAAATTGAAGGAACCTTAGAGATTAGGGTTTCGTAAGAAACACAAGAGACGAGATAGGCTTTGGAAACCATTGATCTGAGCAGATAAGTCGAAAATCGAGCTTGAATAGCCATGGCTAGCCAGGAAAGTGTTGAAGACGACCGGAGAACAGTCATCGAACAAAGGCTTGGTCGAAACCATTCAAGATCTGGTCGTTGGACCTTTAGAAGTGAGCACACAGAAGCCATGGAAGGCTAGGATAGGCCTCCGATGACCCTGAGAAGCCATAGATTAGGGCTTAGATGATAGGCGGCAGGTAGGGTTTGAGCTGGTGTTGAGAGCATTTGAGAGAGATGAGGGATTAGAGGCGACGGTCTTTGAGAGAATGGGGAGGGTTTGGGGGTCATTGGGAATTAATTAAGGTAAGGGGGAACCAGGGCCATTGATCAAAATGATCAACGGCTCAGATTAAAAGGGACACGGGCCGGTTTGGTGATTGGGTTAGGGGTCGGGTTGGCATGGTAGTTGGGCTGGGCAATTTTGGCCCTGAATTTGGGTTGCCAAATTGGCTATAATTGAAATGCAATTGAGGCCAAATCGTAAATAGCCAATTTTCCCTTTTATATTTTATAAAATAGTAATACAAATTTCAAAAATAAATTAAGAGTACTGGGTAAATAAATATTATATAAATATTAATTTTAAAATGCTGGGACTAATTTATAAATATAAAATGCCATAAATTACAAGATAGGCTATAATTGCAACTATATGCAGTTTAGTTTTAAAAATACCAAATGAACTTGTAAAATTATGCGAAAATTACCTTAATTATATTTTGGTGTATATGTGAAATAAAAATAAATTATTTGCCAAAATGATAATTTTGGGAATAATTATTGGATTTTGTTGTATAAAAATAGGTAATAAGCTGGTTTTAAAAATCATTAAAAAATGCCAAAACTCTTGGGTGTGCTTATATATGCACCAATATATTATTTTGGAAATATTTAGGTATAAAAATACTTAGAGAAAAATTGAGTATCAACACCGAGAATGTTTCAGTGCTTAATATTGAAGTTGGCATTTTGGGGTAGATTCCTTAAGTTTGAGCCAAAGTGGATTTTTGTGTTATTGAAGCCAGTTTGTGATTCTAAGCCTGGGAATAACTCTGTATGGTGATTCCGGTTTTAGGGGCACTTCTAGATGTGAATTTGGAGGTCTGTAGATCCTTTCAGAGTTGTTTGGCGAAAACTAGAAATCAAGAAGTTTTGAGATGTTTGGTCGAGAGTGAACTTTTTGATATCAGATTTAAATTCTGATTTCGGAAGTTGGACAGGTCCGTAACACCATTTAACACTCACACGCAAAATTTGACATCATTCTGAGTAGCTTAAGTATGTTTCGATGCGTTCAGAGTAAGTTGAAGAATTTGAAGTTCAAAGTTTTGATTCAATAGGTTTGGGGTGTGATTCTTAGTTCTGATGTTGTTTTGCGCGTTCCGTGAGTTCGAGCGAGTCCGTTTTGTGATTTCAAACTTGTTGGTAACCATGAAATTTGTAAGGAATTGAGTACAAATTATATATTTGAATTCGTGGAGCTATGGGTAACGATTTCCTTTGAAAATTTCCGAAATCCGGGCACGTGGGCCCGGGGACGAGTTTTAAGAATATTGCAATTTGGGTTGAATAATTGTTTAAATTGGTAAATTATGAACTTTCAAACATGTATTGATTAATTTGTATTATATTTGACTAGTTTCAGAATTTTCGGCACCAAATTGAGGCTTTAGAGCGGAACCTTAGCCAGAAATTGATCATTGAGATGAGTTAAGTTTATTTTCTAACCGAGTAAGAGGGAACTTGATAAGTTGGGATTTTGACTACTTATTAGCGCCTTTTTACTTACGCTTTAGTTCAAAAGTGATTAATTATATTCCTGAAAACTGATGAAATGTGCTTAAATGCAGGAGTATTGGAAAATAAGCCACAAAGATAAAATCCTAATAAAAAATAGTAAAGTAAACTCAAGAACAAAAAGTAGGCAAAAAGCATAATGTGCGGACTGCAGAATTCTCTCTGCGGCCGCAGAAAGTGAAGTGATGTCCGTTAGAGGTCTAATGTAATGTGCGGATCGCACAATTATTGTATGGCCGCAGAAGACACCAAAGAGGTAAAGTTCAGAGAAGTCCCAGTTCAAGCCTCAAAGAAATGAGGACCGCATAATTATTGTGCGGCCACAGAATTTAGCCATGAGACCGCACCAGAAAATGTTCGGATCGCAGAACACTCAAGATGCGGCCGCATCCCAGAATTATGCGGTCGCGGATCCAGCTTTTGCCAAGTCTAAAGAATAAGTGCGGATCGCACATGGAATTTTGCGCTCGCAAAATCTCCGAAAGGGCAATTTATTTTGAAATTTCCAGCTGTGTATAAATAGACTTCTTTCACGAAATTAGGTCAAGTTTTGGAATATAAGAACATCTGTAGCCATTTTTAGTTAATGTTTTAGGCAACTTTAGCTTATTTTAGTGATTAAACATTAGATTTTTATCCTTTAAGCTTTGAATATGAGTTTAATTATCTTTTCTTCTCTAGTTTCTCCATTACCTATTATGAGTAGCTAGATTCTTAGCTAGGGTTGTGACCCAGCCCTAGGGTGTAAATCATAAGGGTGATTAATTTTATGCTTGTTTATGAATGGGTATTTTTTATTTAGCTAGGTTTATGATTTATTTGAGACTTAATGGTTGCGAACATTGATTTATGCCTTTTTGACTTAGTCTCTTCTTGAGAAAGAAAGACGTAGTCTAGGTCAACCTAGCTAACAAGGAATTGGGTCAATTGAAAAATTAATCAATCCAATTAAAGGGTTCAACCTAGAGATAGTAACAACCCGACTTGAGCTCTTATCAACCGTTTCGGTAGATACCCATTTGGTCTTGAGAAAGTCAAATTGGGCAAAACCATTCTCTGACCGAGAGGTACTGAGTGGGCAACGTAGTGTTGTGAGATATAATACACCTCGTTCAATAAAATAATATAAAGGTCTTTATCACATTAGGCGAACACCTGGGTCATGATCACAACTCTAGTCCTCTTATAACATTTGAAAAACAACCAAAAACATCATTTCTTAGTTTCAATTACTTAGTTGCAACTTTAGTTTAATATAGCTATAAAACCAAGCAAGTTTGTAGAAGTGCAATTTAGGATAGTTCGAGCTCATATAACGTGATATATTCTCCTAAATCCTAATCTCATAGCTCCCTGAGGAATTCGGCCTCGACTAAAAGTTGGGTATTACTAGTGCATCGACCGTTTTACTACCTCAAATAGAGGGTGTGACTTGGACGACATAAAAACTCATCCCCCTAGGTGTAACAGCTACTACAAAGATGTCTGACCTATCCAGTGCTGTTGCAGCACAGTCTTCTACCCCAGCACCCTAGATTTCTCCCACAATCGAGGATACTTTGAAAAAGATTCTGGAAAACCAAAAGATTATTATGGACACTCTGGTGGCACGGGGGGGGGGGCAATTGAGGAGCTAGGAAAACAGGTGAAAAAGATGAGGAAATCATAAGCCTCGAAGAAAGCACTTGATAGGTTGGCACAAGAGGTGACCAAGATAGCAGCAGCTGGGGATCTTCCACTTGATCTGCTGATGGAGTCAGCTCCAGTGGTACCAGCAGCACTAGCAACACCATCCGCACCAGATGTCTAGTCTGAGGAGCCAGACCTCCCAACCCACATTACTGAGGCGGTGTAACAGATGTTCACCATCCTAGATACTCCTCGGGAAGAGGACGATGAGATATAGTTGGAGGAGCCTGAGGTGTTTCTATGGACTTCTCTTTCCCTTCCTTGATTTTATTTTGTTAAGCATTGGGGACAATGCTTACTTTTATTTGGGGGGGGGGGGGGGAGTTTATTTTGTTTTGATGATATTTGGCCTGTAATAACTTGATAACATTTTTATTTATGTACATATTCTTCTCTCTCTCTCTCTCTCTATTGATGTATATATTCGCTTTCCCTTTTTTAGTTTGTACATTCATTTATGCTTTCAGTAATTTATTCTATAGCTTCTTTATTTTGTGCTCTTAGTAGTCAATGTTTAGTTAAAGAGCTTCTTATTTTACTTTAATAGCTTCTTTTTAATCTAGTAGCTTATTTTCATATTTTAAGTGATCAATAAGCATTTGGTTTACTTAGTGCCACGATTGTTTCCAAAGGTGATTTTTGTGTGAATTGGGTTGCTCTTCCCAACGATGGATGGCGTGACAACCTTTGTAAGGGATTGAATCCGTATTGATATTTTAATAAAAGTAGTAGTAATAATTAATAATATGACCTAATTGAGTTGAACTAGAAGAGTCGAGCATGCTTCACTTGGTACCAACACACTTAATTACGTGCTTATAATTAAAAACAATTTTATGGAAAGAAATAGCTCTAATTAGTGACCTTTTGACTCTTGTGTTGACGTAAGCAATCATCAAGTGGTTCAGTTGAACCATTAGTGATTTTCAATCTTGAATATGGTTGTTGTGGGTCCTCGACTCTATCCTCTTTAATAATCCAGCTGTGTGAGAAGTGAGATTTTTATTGCAAGGCAAAGTACCCATGCAAATGGTCTGGAACTTGCCCCGAATGTGTTTCTAGGCAAAATTCTAAGTTTCGCTTGGCCAGGCAAGGGAAATGTACACATGCGAGGAATTTTCTGCCGAAGAGGAAGCGCTGGTGCTGTAGGGGCTTCGCGGGCACGGGAAACGCTGGACACTGAGTGTTTAAATCGGGGGTTTGAGCATTTTTGCTTATTTCTTCATTCTTGCGCGATTTTTGGAGCTTCTTGAGAGAGGTATTCACCTAGTAACTTGGAGGTAAGTTAATTATACGTATTGTGAGTTAAATACATAGTTCATGGGAAGTTTATAACATGTAAATTGGTTGAAATTGTGGGTTTAGATGAAAAACTTAGGTTTTGACGAAAATGGAATTTAACCACACAATTTTGTTATGGAATTGTGTAGAAATTATATATTTGAGTTCGTGAAGCTATGGGTAATGTTCTCCTTCAAAATTTTTTGAAATCAGGGCACATGGGCCTGGGGACGTGTTTTAAGAATCTTACAATTTGGGTTGAGTAATTGTTTAAATGGGTAAATTATGAACTTTCGAGCATGTATTGATTAATTTGTAATACATTTGACTAGTTTTGGACTTTTCGGCACCAAATTGAGGCTTTAGAGAGGAACGTTAGCCGGAAATTGAGCTTTGAGATGAGGTAAGTCTCTTTTATAACATTGTAAGAGGGAACTTGATAAGTTGGGATTTTGACTACTTATTAATGCCTTTTTACTTCTATTTTAGTCCAAATGTGCTTAATATATTCTTGAAAATTGATGAAATGTGCTTAAATGTAGGAGTATTGGAAAATGAGCCACAAAGCTGAATCCAACTCAAAAAGGAGTAAAGTGAACTCAAGAACAAAAAGCAAGCAAAAAGCATAATGTGTGGACCATAGAAGATGAAGTAAAGTATATCAGAGGCCTAATATAATGTGCGGACCACACAATTATTGTGTGGCCATAGAAGCCACCAAAGAGTTCAAGTTTAGATAAGTCCCAGTTCAAGCCTCAAAGAAATGCGGACCGCACAATTATTATACGGCCGCAGAATTTAGCCATGCGGCTGCACTCAGAATTTTATGGTCCGCAGAAAGGGCCAATGCGGCCTCACCAGGAAATGTGCAGACCACAGAACACTCAAGATGAGGCCGCATCCCAGAATTATGCGGCCACATATCCAGCTCCTGCCAAGTCCGAAGAAGAAGAACGGACCGTACATGGAATTGTACGGTCGCAGAACCTCCGAAAGGGAAATTTTGTCTGAAATTTCAGTTGTGTATAAATAGAGCTCTTTCACTAAATTAGGTTATGTTTTTGAATATATGAACATCTGTAGCCATTTTCCTTTACTGTTTTAGGCAACATTAGCTTACTTTAGTGAAACACATTAGATTTTTATCTTTTAATATTTGAATATGAGTTTAATTATCTTTTCTTCTCTATTTTCTCCATTACCTATTATGAGTTTCTAGATTCTTAGCTAGGGTTGTGACCCAACCCTAGTGTGTAACACTTATGGGCGATTAATTTTATGCTTGTTTATGAATGTGTGTTTGTTATTTAGCTAGGTTTATGCTTTATTTGAGAGTTAATGGTTGTGAACATTGATTTATGCCTTTTTGACTTAGTCTCTTCTTGAGAAAGAGAGACCTAGTCTACGTCAACCTAGCTAACAAGGAATTGGGTCAATTGAGAAATTGATCAACCCAATTAAAGGGTTCAACCTAGAGATAGTAACAACCGGACTTGAGCTACTATCAACCGTTTTGTTAGATACTCATTTGGTCTTGAGAAAGTCAAATTGGGGAAAACCATTCTCTAAGCGATAGGTATTGAGTGGGGAATGCATTGTTGTGTGCTATAATACACCCCGTTCAACGAAATAGCATAAAAGTCTTTATCCCATTAGGCGAACATCTAGGTCATAGTCATAACTTTAGTCCTCTTACAGCATTTGAAAAACAACCAAAAACATCATTTCTTAGTTTCAATTACTTAGTTTCAATCTTAGTTTAATTTTGCTATGAAACCAACCAAGTTTGTGGAAGTGCAATTTAGCATAGTTCTAGCTCATATACCGTAATATATACTCATAAATCCCAATCTTATAGCTCCCTGTAGAATTTGACCCCAACTCAAAATTGGGTATTACTATTGCACCGATCGTTTGACTAACTTAAATAGAGGGTGTGACTTGTACGGCATCAGAACTCATCCCCCTAGGTGTGTTTTGCTAAAAGAATTATTGTGTGTGGGGATCTACAAACCTACTAGGTGACGAGAGTCCGTACATAGTTATGTTTCATGTGATGTTCGGGTAGTCTTAGGATTCACATCATGTTTTGTTGCTATCGTTGCTCGATTATGTTAATTAATTGTCTTGAAAAATATTGAGGTTGAGGATTTTAAGATTTAAAGCTTTTAATTAGCCTCATTATGTTATGGAATGAATTGAGGAAATATTAATGATTTGAAAATTTATATTTATTCGGGCCGCAATTTTTCCACGGGCGAGGTACGAATTCACCTCGGCAGGTCATCATCATTTACATATTTCATGCTTAGTCAAAGATTTCATTATACTATTGTTAGACCTTAGTAAGTGTCGAAGTCGACCCCTCGTTACTACTTCTTCGAGGTTAGACTGGATACTTACTGGGTACACGTTGTTATTGTACTCTACTATGCTCTGCACTACTTGTAAAAGATCTGAGGCAGGAGCATCTGGTTATCACTCGGGTGCGCATACTTGACACTTCGAGACTTTGTGGTGAGCTACCCTTCCGAGCCTGTTTCCGCGACACCTAGAGTCTCTGTTTGTTCTTTATTTTTTATCTGCTTTATTTCAGATAGTATTGTAGTATGTTTTGTGTATTCCTCTAGTAGCGCATACACTTGTGACACCAGGTTTTGGGAAATCAGCCTAGTGGAACATTTCGTTGATTTTAAATTATTATTTTGCATTATTTATTCTTAAATTGTTTACATCTCACTTTCATTAGATTATTATTACTTGGTCGATAAATAAAGTAAAAACAACGATTTCTAAATTACTAAAAGAAGAAATCACACGGTTATTTTATAGTTAGCTTGCTTAGCAATAGTGTTGGGCGCCATCACTATCTATAGGTGAAATTGGGTCGCGACAACATAATATCAGAGCACTATGTTCACGTAGGCCTCACAAGTTATGACCAAGCTTAATACAGTCTTGCGGATCGGTACAGAGACGTCTCTACTTATCTTCGAGAGGCTATAAGGTGTTAGGAAACTACTCTTTATTCATCTTCGATCGTGCAGTTACTGTTGTATTAAGTTTCTTTATCTTATTCTCTCACAGATAGAACACACGCAGCTGATGCTCCCGACCAGCAAGGAGCTACTCCCCCAGTTGCTAGAGGCTGAGGCTGAGGCCGAGGGAGGGCTCCAGCCCATGGAAAAGGATGAGGGCATCCGAAAGTTGTACTAAGTTTCTTTCTCCTATTCTCTCATGAATGGTGAGAACGCGTGTAGCTGATGCTCCTGACCAGGGATGAGCTACTCCCCCAGTTGATAGAGTTCGAAGTAGAGGCCGAGGAGGGCTCCAGCTCGTGGCAGAGGACTAAGGCATCCCAGAGTTATTCCAATAGCACCGCCAATGGATCTAGTAAAGGATCATATTGTTGAGGAGCAGGGCGAGGTGCCTGTAGCCTAGCCAACTCTGGTGGACTTCATATCTGTTCTAGGATTCCAAGAGGTCATAGGTCGTATGTTGTAGTTCATGGACTATATGACTCAGGATGATTTGTTTCCAGTAGATCCAACCACATCTCAGGAGGGAGGGGGTGCACAGACCCCTATAGGTCAAGCTCCAAGACATGCAACTGTCGTATATCAAACCCTGGGTGCTCTACCTATGGGCAGAGCCCAGCCAATTACAACAATTGTATCTGAGCCTAGACCAGCTGTGGCCGACGAGTAGAAGCTATTGGATAGATGGACCACACTTTACCCTCCTGTCTTCGGAGGTGACAACATGAGGGTCCCCAGGACTTCATTTATAGGTACAGGGATAGACTGGACAACATGAGTATATTAGAGTCCCACGTGGTGGATTTTACTACTTTCTAGTTGGAGTGTAGGGCTCGTAGATGGTGGCAGTCTTATCTTCTTAGTGGAGCAGAAGGTTCTCCTCCATTGACTTGGGATTATTTCACACGTACCTTTCTGGATAGATATATTCCACCCTCTTAGAGGGAAGAGTTGAGGTTTCAGCTTGAGCAGCTCCAACAGGGTCAGATGTCAATGACCAATTATGAGGCAAAATTCTCTGAGTTATCTCGCCATGCACTTATGATACTGCCTACTGATGGGGAGAGAGTACGGAGGTTTGTTGTAGGATTGCACTCAGGTATTCAAGCTACTATGGCTCGGGAGGTTGAGATGGGGACTTCTTATCAGCTAGTTGTAGAGATAGCCCAGAGAATTGAGGGTTATCATTAGTAGGGTCGAGAGCAGATTTCACAGGACAAGAGGTTCCATCATTCTTAAGAGTTTAGAGGTGCCCCGACTAGGGGAAGAGGTCAATTCATGAGGGGTCAGTCCCACAGACCCACATATCCAGCACCACCACCTCCTCGTACTACTCCAGTGCGACTTTATTTTAGTGCCATGCTAGAGAGTTCATTCTGCCCACTAGCTATTAAGGTTCTTCCAGTGGCTATTAAGGTCATCGGGGTCAAACTTTAGGCCAACAGGCTATTGTACCGAGAGGTTGTTACGAGTGCGAGGATATAGGTCACATGAAGAGGTATTGTCCTAGAATTTGGGGCAAAGTAGCACAGTAGGGTCATCAGCCCATGATTGCAGCACCAGCCATCCGATCGCCCAGAGGTAGAGGGCAGGCGGGTAGGGGAGGCAGGTGGGTAGGGGCCATCCTAAAGGTGGAGGCTAGGCAAGTAGGGGCAAGCCATCTTCTGTTCGTAGGCGGAGGTCCAACCATGTTTTATTCTTTTCTGGCCAGACCAGATACAGTGGCCTCTGATGTTGTAATAACAAAAATTATATCTGTTTTTTGGTAGAGATGCATTGGTACTATTTGATCTAGGGTCTGCCTATTCATATATGTCATATCTATTTGCCCATTTCCTGGATGTTTCTCGTGAGTCCTTGGTCACTCATGTTAATGTATCTACTCTTGTGGGCGATTCACTTGTCGTGGATCAGATCTACCGGTCCTGTGTAGTTACATTCTGTGGTAATGAGTGTCACGCCCCCTTTTTCCCTCCGCGGGAAGTCCGGGTTTTGACATGAATTGGGAATGACTTGTTTTCTTTTGGGAATTGGGTATTTGAAGAGTCGCCACCTAAAGGATTACGGTGCGTTAGGGCACCTAGAGCGATTAACTCTTGGGCTGGTTTGCATTACCAGAAATTTAGGGTAAGAGCTCGAAATAATATCGAGAGAAAGGTGTTAGGCGCCACTTGTGGTCCACAATGGTGGGTCCTGGCCGAACTTAAACTATGTGAATTAGTCATTTCACAAATAAACAATTTTAACATGTACTTGCAAGTAAAGGCATGTTTTGACATTCTAAGCATATGGATGATTCAGTAATGAAACAAGGGAAAAGGCTTGAACAAGTTGCACATGAATAAAGAAAAGTAAATTCATTTAAACAATAGGAGTTGGGAAAGAGGGGTCCTAGGTTGGTTAGCCTACAGGATCATACCCACACAATGCCTGATAATCACTTTTTAATGAAGGGCTACATGTGACATTAGCACGTAGTCATCATATCCCTACTACCCAATTCCCTCCCCTTGGTAATAGCTTAAAGCATTCTGTCAACCTTGAAAGATGTCATATGTGTGCACTACCTGTCCCTTCCTTGTGCCCCTGGAGGTATTTAGGACCTCTAATTTAGGTAGTTCTGGACCATCCTAAGGTACTTAAAGGAGAAAGATCTAGGCGTCAACCAAAAACAAGTAGGATTCTATTAAAGAGAGAACAATCAAAGGATCATATCTTTACCTCTAAAAACAGAACAATTGCATGTCTCAAACAACAATTTCAAGTATTTAAGAGAAAACCTTAGAACATGATATCTAGGTGAGTAGAGAGTATACAATATTGAACTAAGACCAAAGTGTCAAAGACCTATTCAGCTTGCCTACTAATTTTGGACCTGTTGAATATGAGCAGTCACAAATAATAGAACATAGTTTTATAGTTGCAGGGGTTTTAATTGCCTTATAGGCTTGCCTAGGAATATAACAGTGATGTCCTATGAGCATGATATCTATTATTTATTAGGAATGCAGAAAAACATTAAGCAAATTTAAACGGCCCATTTGGATCATATAGGCATGCTCTCTAGTAGTATTAATTAAGGCAACGTTGAAAACATATTAGAGAAACATACATATTAGTTAATTAAACCAATTCAGAATCTATAAACGAGAGTTAAACGGGATTTTAGATCTAACTAAACTGATTTTAGGTCCTATAGGCATGATTACTAATTAAACATAAGGTGAGACAAGCATAAATTATTTGACCAAAGTGAAATCCCTATAGGCATAATTTTTATTAAAGCTGATTTCAACTCCGATAGGCATAGTATCTAATTATTAAAAGCTGAATTCGATCCTATAGGCATGGCTTCTAATTGTTTTGAAGTAAAGCAATCAGAACTTATTCAAAGCAAAGCAGATCCTATAGGCATGTTATCTAACAAACACATTTGAATCAACATGTACCCTATAGGCATGGTATCTACCAAACTTTACCCATAGTATATAACTACCCTCCCATTTTACTAGTCACCCCACTATATATTTACAATAATTATTACAGACCAAGAATTGAATAAATTACATAAATAGAATAGAAATTAAGCTATAGGGAACCTGAAGTAGGCCCAAAGTGATTTCCAACCCTCAAGTAGCCTCAAATGCCCAAAGTTCCATAGCCAATTTCATGTCTAGGTGTGTTAGATTTCCTTAAGGACCTCAAGGATCCCGGTCAGTGCTCACACCTAGAACTTCTCAAATAATAATTGATTTAGGTGAAGTATGGAAGTGCCAGCCCTGATATGCCAGAGTTCAAAGAGATCTCAAGGGTCTCTAAGCAGTACACATACAAGAGGGGCAGGACCTACTACCCTAAGAGTAAGTGGAAGTGCATAATTGTTTGAAAGAATTTAATAGACAGTATAAAGAAAGGTCTTAGGACTGAAAAGAATTTTTGAAAACCAAGTACTGATTTTGTGATAAAACAGTTTGAGAAAAGTGTAAAGAAAGAATTAGCAATCAGAACACAAGTCATAGAACAAACAGTTTTAGGGAGTACTTTAGCAAACAACTTTCACGCAGGGGAAGAGGGCTTGGGAACACAAAGTGCACACCTCAATGGAGAGCACAAACAACATAATACATAGAGTTTTTAAGAGGTTATATAGAGTTAGTAGATTAGGTAGAATGCAGGTCATGCAGCCAATATCACAGTAGGAACATGTGGAGGACAAATAAACACAACTAGCGTCACTCTAAGGAGATTAGATAACCTAGTAGGAGTGAGGCAGAACAGGCAAGGACTTATGCTAGGCAAATATTAACAAGCGAAGGCATGGTAATTACACAAAATCAGAGTTTAGGAATGCTAGATAAATAGTAGTTCATCAAACATGCTTAGTTATATATGTAGATATGTTAAACAAGATAGAAAACAAGCAAGCATAGTGGAAATATGCTAATCACAGATTTGAATCGACAGTATTTGTCATGCTGGGTTAGCAGTAAATAGAAGCAAAGATGAACTCAGACCATATGAATTAATGCAGTAAATTAACACATAGGTCAAGATTTTTAAAAAGTTAACCAGAAGCATACCTAGTTAAAGAAAACACATGATGTGAGAAAGGTATTGTGCAATTTCCAGTCTTGGCTTGCAATCGTCTAGAATAACAGAGATTCACAATTAGCAAAGAGAGCAGAGAGAGCCTTTTCTAGAGTGTAAAAGTGGTAGTTATTGAACTATTGTTCGTGTTCAGCAGGAAAGGCATATATAGTAGTCAAGAGTTAAACAAAATAAGGTAAGGGATCAATTATGTAGCAATTAGGGAAATTCACAAAATCGATCACACACGTAAAATCAATAAGTCTTCCCCTTAATCAAGGGATAATAAATCAACGGTTAAAGTAGGACATATATTTAATGAAGGGAATCAATTAAGACTTAGGTATAGAATAGGTAAATAGGGGTGAATGAACATGAGTTCAATTAAGGAAAAAATTTGCAAGAATCAGCAAATAAACAAATAAGGCAAGAAGTTCAATCAAACCGAGTAGGGAAATAAGAAGCAAAGGTTTTGTTAAGGAAAAGAGTTCAAATCAAACCAAAATAAGAACTTCAGAATAGTCAAGAGTTAAATTAAAAAAGAAAATCACATAAATAGTCAGCAAATATCACAAACAATACAAATAGGCAAGAAAGGAATAGTCAGGATTCAACACATAGGTTTTAACGAAGCCAATTGCTATATCCAAAATTCAAAACAATCTTCATTTAAGGAAAAAAATATAGTCCTACCATGAATAGCCAGAATAAACATAGACACACAGAACCAGTAGAAAAGTTGAACCAAGAAACGTAGTAGAGGCATATTAGGATAAGAAAATCACAAAACATCTAATTGGCTAAAGAAAACTCACAGAACCAAAGCAAGGACAAGGTCAGTACACAATTAACTCAGAAACCAAACAAAACAAATGTCGAAAAATTAGGGCTTTTATTACAAACGAGTTAAGGTTAGAGCAAACCTCCCAAAATCGGTTAAAACATATAAGAAACAGAAGATTAAAGACTCAAAATTATCAAATGTTTTGAAAAAAGAAATTTTCAAAAACCCTAGTTTAGAAAAAAGGGAAAACCGTTTGAAAATCAGAAGGTTCTTGCAAAAACCAAAAAGTTCTTGTGAAACTCATACAAAATATGTTCGATGTACCATAGATCTTGCACAAATCTGAGAAGTTCAAAGGACTAAAATTAGGGTTTTCAAGAAGAACAACACTGAGGTGAAGAATCAAGTTTAGAAACCCATAGATATAGGAAGATCTTACTCGGAGTCAAACTGGAACAGCCTGAAACAGGCGAGAAAGGGCCCTAGATAAAAGCAAACTAACCCCGGTCCCTTAAGGATACTGTAAATGGTGATACCAATAGAGGAGAGGCTATTAGAGGCCTGGGGGTAGTGAGAAACCACCATGAATGGCCATAGATAAGTGACACCGAGGTTCGATTAGGGTTTAGACTTGAGAGCATTTGAGAGAAGAGAGGATTAGGTGATGGCGGGGGAGGTGAGGGAAATGAGAGGGTTTTGGGGGTCATTATGTTTAATTTAGGTAAGGGTTAATCTGGACCGTTAATTAAAATAATCAACGACAGGATTTGGCTGGGTATTGGGTTTGGGTAGGTGGGGTATTGGTCCTGACTGGTTTATAAGGAATTTGGGCTAGTTAATAGGTTAGGTTTTAAAATTAGACTGGGTATTAGGATCAGAATTGAATAAAAATAGGGGCAGATTTTAAATAGCTAATTTTAATAACTAAATAATTTATAAAAAATAATAAATGAGTACCAAAAAATATCTTTGTGCACTAAAATAATTTTAAATAGTTTTTTAACACTTTAAAAATATAAAAGATTATTTTATGCATAAATAATGTGATTATACATTAGTAAGGGCTATTATTGCAAACATGTGCAATTTAGCTTTAAAAAGTATAAATGTAATTATAAAAATACACTAAAAATATAAATGCCATGTTGGCATAAATAATGAATTTAGATGGCTAAATCATCATAAAATCAGTAGGAAGGAAAATTATTGGATAT
>MU781515.1:144812-157072 GCA_026770625.1 Nicotiana glauca
TAATTTATGTAAGGGTTAATCTTGACCGTTGATCATTTTGAGCAACGGCCAGGATTTGGCCGGGTATTGGGCCGGGTAGATGGGTATTGCGCTGGGTAGGTTTATGTTAAAAATGGGCTGGGTATTGGGTCAAATTAGGATCGGAATTGAATAGAAAATAGGGCTAGATTTTAAATCGCCAATTCCAATGACTAAATAAATTATAAAAAATAATAAATGAGTACTAAAAATATCTTTGTGCACTAAAATAATTTTAAATAGTTATTTAATATTTTAAAAATATAAAATATTATTTTATACATATAATAATATAATTATACATTAGTATGGGCTATTATTGCAAAGATGAGCAATTTAGCTTAAAAAAGTAAATGTAATTACAAAAATGTACTAAAAATATTTAAATACCGTGTTGGCATAAATAATAAATTTAGATGGCTAAATCATCACAAAAATAATATGAAGGATAATTATTGGATACTTATATAACAAAAATAAGAGAAATAACTTGATTTGGAGCATTTAGAGCTGTAGAAAAGTTATAAAAAATACTTATGCATGCTTATAACTACATATGTATAATTTTGAAAGTGTGTGTGTATATATATATTTTCTCGATACGTGCGTTACACGTGTATGTCAAATCATAAGGTACACAATTTTATACAATAATTTTTATATTAGTAGATAAAGTTTTGATTAAATAATTATATATGGTAGAAGATGGTCTAGTTTCTATGGATAATTAGTTTGGATTGTCGTCCAAATTAAGATAATGAATCTCTCATGAAGCAACAATTATATGATCATACTCATTCATGTTTATATATATATATATATATATATATATATATATATATATATATGTTAGGAAAAATTGGGCATCATCAGCTACCCCCATTTACCCGGGAAGGATGAAAGAGTATTCGGGTAAAGAAATGATGGCCGATTTTGACCAAATAGGATGTTTTGAAAGATAGAGGCTAGACTCTGGTTTTGAGTTGCCTACATATCCATCTTTTTACACGAATCAGGCCTTGTGTAGTTCTGGATTCATTGGCAGAATATACCGATGAAGTAATTACAAGAACGAACACGGGATGCATGAGCGACTATGGTGAATGGTTAAGTTTGAGATAGTTTGAAGGAACTGGAGCGAGGTTGCTCCTTATAGGATAACGGTTGCTTGCTGGTCACCTGCAGATAAAGAGATGCTACAGACATATATTTTTGCGGAAATTTAAACATGATGCAGATTTCCTTTGTACCATGAAAGTTGTCTTTGGACTGTTAAGGATGATGTCCTCAGACCATGATGTACTGGGCCATGAATTGTTTAGTGCGGGATTCGTAGGCCATGAAATGATGTTCTCGCGCCATGAAAATGGTGCCTCCGAACCATGACTCCTTTGAATAATGATATGCAAATTTGAGAGATCCTCAGGCCATGGCATGGTGTCTTCCGGCTATGAGGATGATGCCTTTAGACTATGATGCCTTTAGACAGATCGACGATATTTCAGCCAATGAGATGCAATAATAAGATGGTGACAAGACAAAGCTTAGTCTTGCGAAATGGAGGGCAAAGCTTAGCCTGATAGAAGAGCAAATCGATAGTACCGGAATAGAGCAACATTTATGCAAGAAGGGACAATGCTTAGTCCCATACAAAAAGAAGGGAGTGCTTAGACTTATGCAAATATGGAGGCAGAGATTAGCCTTATACAAATATGAAGGCAGGGAATAGCCTCATGCAAATATAGAGGCATGGATTAGCCTCATGCAAATATGGAGGAAGGGATTAGCCTTATACAGATATGAAGGAAGGGATTAGCCTCATACAGATCATGGAGGCAAGGATTAGCCTCATGCAGATTGGAGGCAAAGATTAGCCTCATGCAGATAATGGAGGTAAGGATTAGCCTCATGCAAGATGGAAGCAGGGATCAGCCTCATGCAATCATGGAGGAAATGATTAGCCTCATGTAGATGAGGAAGGCAGGGATTAGCCTCATGCAGATATCGAGGTGGGGATTAGCCTCATGCTGGTATGAAGGCAGGGATTAGCCTCATGCAATTATGAATGCAGGGATTAGCCTCATGCATTTATGCATGCAAGGATTAGCCTTATACAAATATGAAGGCAGGGATTAGCCTTATGTAGGTCATGTAGGCAGGGATTGGCCTCATGCAAATATGGAGGCAGGGATTAGCCCCATGCAAATGCGGAGGCAGGGATGAGCCTCATGAAAATCATGGATGCAAGGATTAGCCTCATGCCAGTTGCAGGCAGGGATTAGCCTTATGCAAATGTGGAGGCAAGGATTAGCTTGATGCAGATATGGAGGCGGTGATTAGCCTGATGCAAATATGGAGGCAAGGATTAGCCTCATGCAGATATGGAGGCATGGATTAGCCTTATGCAAATATGGAGGCAGGGATTAGCCTCATGCAGATATAGGGGCAAGGATTAGCCTTATGCAAATATGGAGGCAGGGATTGGCCTCATATAGTTCATGGAGGTAGGGATTAGCCTTATGCAAATATGGAGGCAGGGATTAACCTCATGCAAATGTGGAGGCATGAATTAGCCTATTAAAAATATGGAGGCAGGGATTAGCCTCATGCAAATATGGAGGCAAGGATTAGCCTCATGAAAATATGGAGGTAAGGATTATCCTCGTGCAGGTATGGAGGCAAGGATTAGCCTCATGCAAATATAGAGGCAAGGATTAGCCTCATGCAAGTATGCGGGATATGGCTTAGTCCTATGCAAAGAGCGAGTAGCAAATAAGAGTAACATATGTCTTAGCTGGAGATATATTCAGTGCTTGTGGGCCTGATTGATATTGATCTTGTTACGTGTATATATTTGCAGATACTATTGATATGTCAGATGTTCCTGCATTCAAAGAAAATTGTAAGTTTTGTGAGGGGGAGGTTGGTTCGTGCCTTTGTCTACTGGCCTTGCTTTTCTCCGTTCTGGAGGCCTTTTCAAGTTTCCCTGGGTAACACCAGACTGTTACAGAAATAGAGTGTTCGAAAATATGTATATATTGATAAAAATAGAGCCATTTTAGAAACATATTGATATATCAAGCGATTTTCAGATGAACTAGTGAATGTAACACATTTTAGAGACGTTGCAACTTTCTTATGTTAAATTTTTGAGGATCCCCTCAAAATTTTGCCCCAGTTTTGTAGATGATACTTCAGCTGTTTGCGGGTAACGAGCCTTGCTGAACTTTCTTTAGAATTTTGAGAATCCTTCTCAAAATTCTGCCCTAGTTTCTTAACCGATTTCTGACCGTCTGACATATGTTGGCGTTTGCTAGACTGTCTCCGGAATTTAGAGGGTCCTCCTCAAAATTCTACCCCAATTTCTGATCTTGGGGGAGAAATGGAAATTTTATTATGATATGACCGAACCCATAAGGCTGCCTACATATCTCCTCTTAAACGGGAATAAGGTCAAGCATAGTTCAATTACATCAGATGAAGAAATATAAATAGTCTAAGCATAGTATCTTTTGAATGCGTCTCAATTGATTGGTTTTGGCCAAATTTCTCCGTCCATTTCTGCATGTATGAGTGCTCCTCTTGTCATCACCCTGTGAACCATGTAAGGACCTTGCCAGTTGGCAGAGAATTTTCCTTTGGCTTCATCTTGAAGTGGGAAGATCTTCTTCAGAACCAGTTGTCCTGGTGCAAATTATCTTGGTTTGAAACTTTTGTTGAAATATCTCGACATTTTTTTCTGATAAAGTTGACTGTGACACACTCCCTTCATCCTCTTTCCATCGATAAGGGCCAGTTGTTCATAACGGCTCCTTATCCATTATGCATCGCTGACTTCAGTTTCCTGTATGATTCTTAAAGAAAGAATATCTACATCGGCTAGGATGACAGTCTCGCTACCATAAACCAGCATGTAGGGAGTTGCCCTGGTTGATGTACGAACTGTAGTGCGGTATCCCAATAAAGCAAAAGGTAGTTTGTCATGCCATTGTTTGTGGTTTTCTACCATTTTCCTTAATATTTTCTTGATATTTTTATTGGCGGCTTCTACGACTCCATTCATCTGAGGTCTATATGCTGTGGAATACTTGTGCTTGATTTTGAAAGTTTCACACGTGGCTTTCATCAGATCACTATTGAGATTGGCAGCATTATTAGTAACATGGACTCTGGAACTCCGAATCGGCAAACAATACAATCTTTGACAAAATCTGCGATGACTTTCTTGGTCACAGCTTTGTAAGATGCAACCTTTACCCATTTTGTGAAGTAATCAATGACTAACAGAATAAACCTATGTCCTTTTGAAGTAGTGGGCTCAATCGGACCAATGGCATCCATACCCCAGGCGGCGAATAGCATGGGTGAGCTTGTTGCATTGAGATCATTTGGCGGTACTTTTATCATATCGGTGTGCACTTGACATTGGCAGAATTTGCGGACATACTGGACGCAATCTGTCTCCCTGGTCATCCAAAAGTAACCGGCCCTAAGTATCTTCTTAGCCAAGAAAAAACCATTCATGTAAAAGCCACATGTCTCAGCATGTTTGTCCTCAAGTAGTTTATAAGCTTCTTTTGTGTTGACACATCTTAGCAATCCCAAATCGGCAGTTCTTCTATATAGATTTCCTCCACTGTGGAAGAAGTGATTGGACAATCTCCGGAGTGTGCGTTTCTGAGTTTTGTTTGCATGCTCCAGATACTCTCCTTTCGCCAAATACACCTTGATGTTATGGAACCAAGGTTTTCCATCTCTCTTCTTCAACATGAAGCACTATACGCTGGTTGATTATGGATTCTCACTAGGATGGGATAAATGAAATTCTATCCGGATGTTGTATCATGGACGACAAAGTGGGCAATGCATCGACAAACTCATTCTGAAGTCTAGGCACATATCAAAATTCTATCTTCGTGAATCTCTCTCAAATTCGTGCACATGGTGCAAATATGGCAATATCTTGGAATTCTTGGTGGCCCACTCTCCTTGTACCGGATGGACAAGCAAATCTGAATCACCGATTACCAGCAACTCCTAAACGTTCATGTCGATTGCCATGTTGAGTCCCAGTATGCAGGCTTCATATTCCTCCATGTTGTTAGTGCAGGGAAATCTGAGTTTAGCAGATACTAGATAATGTTGACCTTTTTTTTGAAACCACAACTGCTCCAATGCCCACACATTTAAAATTTACAGCTCCTTCAAAAAACATCCTCCTACCGTCGTATGCTTCTGTAATGTCTTCCCCTATGAACGACACTTCTTCATTAGGAAAATACGTTTTCAAAGGGTTCATATTCTCCTCCCACTGGATTTTCAGCAAGAGGATCTACCAATGCTTGTCCTTTGACCGCCTTTTAAGTTACGTAGACGATATCGAACTCACTTAACAATATGTATAAATATGGTGGGTGGCTCAAGAGATCTGCCACTTGGCCAACTTTCCAGTTGGCATGGGTTCCTGAAATATATACTTCAAAGGGTCCATCCTAGATATGAGGTATGTGGTGTAGGCACAGAAGTAATGCCTCAATTTCTGAGCTGTCCACGTCAAAGCACTACAAGTGCATTCCAGCAGAGAGTACCATGCTTTGTAAGGCGTGACCTTCTTACTCAAGTAATATATGGTTTGCTCCTTTCCCACTGTCTCGTCATGTATTCCCAGAACACATCTGAAGGCTCCATCCAATACAGATAGATATACTAGCAAAGGTCATCCTGGTTTTGGCGGGACCAGAACTGGTGGTGTGGACAGGTACTCCTTGATCTTGTCAAAAGCTTTGTGACAATCCTTAGTCTAGCTTGTCTCGGCATCTTTCCTCAGTATCTTGAAAATGGGTTCACATATGACTGCGGACTGTGTTATGAATCGACTGATATAGTTGAGACGTCCTAGGAAGCTCATAACGTCCTTTTTGCTCCTAGGTGGTGGTAACTCCTGAGTAGCCTTGACTTTAGATGGGTCTAGCTCGATCCTTCGATGGCTGACAATGAATCCCAATAACTTTCTTGTGGGAACCTCGAATGCACACTTGGCAGGGTTCAGTTTCAAGTTGTAAATCCTTAGTCTGTCCAAAAATTTTCTGAAGTCTGCTATATGGCATGCGGCTCTCTTGGATTTGATAATGGCGTCCTCCATATACACCTCTATCTCCTTGTGTATCATATCATGGAAGATGGTTGTCATGGCTCTCATGTAGGTAGCCCCAACATTCTTTAGACCAAATGGCATCATCTTGTAGAAGTATACCCCCATGGTGTAATTAAAGTTATTTTCTACGCATCATTTTCATCCATCCAGATCTGGTGATAACCCGCGAAGCAATCTACAAAAGATTGGAATTCATGTTTGGCGCAATTATCGATCAGGATGTGTCTGTTTGGCAGTGGAAAGTCATCTTTGGTACTTGTATTATTTAAATCCCGATAGTCAACACATACTCTGACTTTCCCATCTGTCTTCAGAACTGGCACAATGTTAGTTAACCAAGTTGGGTACTCAACCACCCTGAGAACTTTGGCTTTGATCTGCTTGGTAACTTTCTTCTTGATTTTCAGGCTTATGTATGGTTTGAACTTTCCGAGTTTCTGCTTCACTGGCAGACACATGGGATTAGTAGGCAACTTGTGATCCACTATGGATGTGCTTAAATCGGTCATGTCATCATATGACCATGCGAAAATGTCCTCATATTCTTTTAAAAAAAGGATGTACTCTTCCTTCTCTGTTGGTGACAAATGAATGCTGATGCGAGTTCCTTGATAGTCTTGACGTCCCCCAAGTTTACTGCTTCAATTTCGTCCAGATTTAACTTCGGCTTATTCTCAATGTTTTCAACCTCCGTGATAACTTTCTCGGGTATCTCATCTTCTTCATCTGAATCACTATTCTCATGTTGTGTTGCCTCATTACATGTCACAGTCACCGATTCATCAGGAAAAATAATAATAACGCTGTAGAAAGAAAAAGTGTAAAAAATAATAATGAATAATAAAGAGCAATGCATTTGATAAAAACTAAACAATAACTAGCCAAGTACGGCTCGATGAATCGAGCATTTATTTTGAATCAAGTAAGTCTTTAAAATAAAGTTATTAAAAATCTTAAATGCCTAGAATGGCTATAAAAAGTAAAATCTGCCAAGCTACCCATGGATTCGGCAAGCCCTGGATGGTGTGGCGGTCCAGTTTCTGAGAATAGCTCCCTTCTCCATAGTCTGAATAATAAGGCCTTCTTCCTCCTCCTCCTCGATTATTGCACTGCAGTCCATGTTTTTGTCCTCCATGAACAGATTCTTTAGCCCAACTAAGGCTTCATTTTCTGTAGTTCCCCATATTGTATCAGCTTGGTGAAAAGCTTGATCTAGACGTGGCAGTGGTTGCTCAAGAGGGTAATACCAATTATTGTATTTTTTCCATATATACTGATATACGAGCCCAAAGGTAGTACCATGACCCTTCAGCCGTATTGGTTTAGTGATATCCTAAAGACTCTTCCCCAGCCCTTTGTCGGGTTCATACCCAGACCATGCCAGTATGCTCTCTATTTTACTGTTCCACTATTTATCTTTCTCGACGGCAGTGACACGTTCAATGTGATGATAGGTTTCCCTCCTAGCCTTATTTTAGTTCCAATAACTAGGATGGTTTGATTGGTGTAAATAGGGTTACTCTTATCTCCGTGAATGATCACCTCCTGACGATTCCATTTGAATTTTGCGGCTTGATGTAGTGTGGATACCATAGCCCCGGTGGCATGGATCCATGGTCGGCCCAACAAAAGATTGTATGAGGCCAATATGTCGAGCACGTAAAACTCGACGTCGAACCAAGTTGGCCCCATATGCAAGCATAGGTTAATTTCCCCAATCGTGGCCCTTTGAGACCCATAGAAAGCTTTCACATTCATGCTTTCTACCCGTATTTCATGAAAACCTTTGTCCAATCTTTTCAAAGAGTCCAACGGACAAATATTGAATCTTGAACCTCCGTTAACCAAGACCATGGAAATGAATTTGTCTTCAAATTGCACTGTGATATGCAACGCTTGATTGTGATTAAACCCCTCAGGCGGTAGCTCATCTTCGTTGAAGATGATCTTATGTCTTTCCAGTACCGGCCCTACCATATTGGCCATCTCTCCGCCGGTGATGTTGTTGAGTACATAAGCTTGACTTAGCACTTTTATTAAAGCGTTCTTATGTGCCTCTGAATTTTGCAACAGTGACAAGATGTATATCTGACCTGGGGTTTTGTTCAAATGGTTAATGATGGAATACTCCCTTGCTTTTACTTCCTCCAAAGGTCATCTGTCCATGTTTCACTGACATGCTGCTTGGTAGTGGCATCCTTACTTGTTCCTCCCAGGTGTTCAGGTGTATAGACCCTTACGGTCCTATTCATTCCTTGTGCAACATCGGATTCCTCTACCTTCGCCTTCCCTTTTCGCCGAGCTTCGGCAACATAATCCCAAGGTATTTCTTTTGTATGGAAAGGAGGTATGGTTGATACTGTCACTATGAAAGGTGTGACACTTCTACTTCAAACGCAGCGGGGGTGGCCGCAGGTTGAGCCACTTCTACCTCAAATGGAACTGGTACACCTACCTTAACCTCGATTGGTAACTGAGTCTGTACTACAATAGCAGTTAGTGTGACCAAGTGTTTAAAGTCATCCATCTCCCGAATAAGCCCAATCGACCCCCCAGGCTTCCATTCTTCGTTTGTCTCTATCACATGTACCCCACCGCCTCTATGATCAGGGAAGGGGTTGTTGTGGATATTGGGTGCGACTTCCTTCGCTTGTAAGACCTTGTTTTCAATTAGCATTTGGATCTTATCTTTCAATGTTCGACATTCATCAGTGGTGTGCCCCTTCATATCGGAATGGTACGCACAAGTTTTGTTTGGATTGACACATTGGGATGGATTTTCTAAATTCACAGTGGGAACATGAGTGACATAACCCGTGGCTTTCAACCTCTCATATAACTAGTCAATGGGTTTAGCATTGGCGGTGTATTGTCTAGGTGGATTGCAATCGAAATTGGGTCTTGGTCTTGGATAATTTTGGCGAGTCGGTGGTGACTGGAAATAAGAAGGTTGGGAGTTATAGGTGTGATGGACAGTGGCTGGTTGGGAATATCTCGGAGATGAGGGTTGATATGTAGGCGGTGATGCTTGGTATCTGGGTGGAGGTATTTGATAGGTAAGTGGAGATTTCGGGCCCTAAGCCACCATTACCGCCCTGACGTCTCTCTTCTTTGATATGCCACCTGATTGCAATGCCTTATTTCTAGCTTGTAATACCTCAAAGTTTGTTACAATCCTACTTTTGATGCCTTCCTCGATTCTTTCCCCGAGTTTGATGATATCGGGGAATTTATGGTTCTCAATAACCATCAATCTTCCATAATACTGCTGATCCTGTGCTCTGATGAAGAAGTTGTTCATCTGTTCCTCATCCAAAGATGGTCTGACCTTGGCCTCTTTCGACCTCCGACGGGTAGCATACTCATGGAAGGTCTTAGAGGGTTTCTTCTTGAGATTTTGGATGTGGAAAACATCTGATGCATTTTCTATGTGGCACCTGAATCGGTCCATGAAATCAGACACCATACTCACCCAATCGGACCATTTCTTGGGATCCTGGCTGATGTACCAGGACAAAGCATCTCCAGTAAGAATCCTCATAAAGAGTTTCATCCGCATCTTTTAATCTTTTTCAACCCCAACAAGCTTGTAACAGTAGGTCCTCACATGAACCTTGGATCACCTGTACCATCAAACATCTCGAACATGGAAAGTTTGTACCCCTCTGGCAGTTCTACATCTAGCTCTTTGCATAGGTCTTCATAGTTTAACCCTTCTATTCCTCTGCCGCCTTCGACACGCTGAACTTGACTCGTCAACTTCTTAGTTCTTCAGCCATGTTTTTAATGAGTAGGTCCTTTTCAGAGGATTCCGGTGTATAGGAGATTGATTGGATAGAGTGAGGTTGAGTTTTGAAGATCGGGAATGGGTTGTGGTGTGTTTTAGGGAGTGTGGTAAGTGGTGGTTGGTGGGTACTGAATTGGTTGATAGTGGTGTTGTGGCATAGTTGGTATTGGTAAAGGATTGATATTTTGGCGTGGGGTTGTGTATTGAGGCGGTGTAGGAGGGTTTTGTGGATGTTTATTTTGTGTGTTTTTGGGAGGTGCTGGGTTCTTTGTGTTTTGTTGGTTGACGTCGGGGACATTTCGGGCGAGCGGCAAGTTTGCCAAGTTGCGAGCCTGCTCAATTTCTCCTAGTAATTCCAATATTTTTTGTTCCAATCTCAAGACTAGATCATTCGGCGCCGGAGTATTCCGTCCATCTGAAGTTTCTGTGTTCTCAACATTCTCCTTTCGTATACCTTTGGGGATGGTGTTTAGATCTAGTGGGATATGATGATGAGGCCAGTATGAGCGAACCAAACTTTGGGGATGGGAATAAAGAATGAAAGGAAAACATAAAGGTAAACAAGTCAGTGAGGATTCTGAACTGTTTGCAGTATTAAAACACATATTGCGGGAATATAAATTCGTGTCCTAATTTGGGAGCCTCGTTGTGCCCGAGGTAGGCCTAGCGATAAATAGATTTGGAGAGCTTTAAATGGCAGTAAATGTCTCATTTCATAATATGAAAATAGACGAATCCCAAAATGACACTAAGATAATAGAAAAGTAAGTCATTATTGGCACTTGGCCTTATTACATTTAAGAAAGAAAATAAATCTAGTCTACTTGGTACCAGAAGGACCTTCCGCAGATTCGATCTTCTTGACTCTATCATACAGGATCCCCAGCTCACACAGACCCAGCAACAGGTAGGTTCTGAACACATGTTCTCCCTCACTTCCTTCAGCATTCTGGCAATCCTCAATCCTCTTTATTACTTTTCCCTCCAGCTCCACTAATCTTCGCTCCAGATATTCCAACCTTCTGTTGGAAGTGACGGCCATTTCTTTCAATTCATCAATCAACCTCATATTTCTCTCATGTATTTCCCGGTGCTCATCCTCAGAGTCGTGGACCCTCTTGCGCAACATGCTGTATTTGACTTAAGCTTTAGCTTCTTCGTCTATGATCATATTCCCTCGACTGGCTCCTGACCTCACCATTCCCTTCAGATTATCCTATAACTGTGAGCACGTGATTTTTACCCTATATATGAGTTATTCCCATAAAATTCAAACAAAACAATTTTCTCTATTTCTGTGGATTTTGTGTTAATTGTCTGCATGTTATTTGTGCATGGGAAAATACGAAAAATATAATATGCATTTAGGAATTTAATTCTATATTCTGGTAATAAGTGGGTATTAATTCGTTTTAGAACAATTTAATAGGAAATTAAAGAATACATCTTTAGTTGATAATTGATTTTTAGAATTTAAATAGTTTAATTAGATTTTAATTAGTTTAATTAGGTTTTGTTTTAATTTTACAAAAATCAAAAAAATACCAATGCAAAAACACATAAAAATATAGATATACAAAAATATAAATAATACAAAATACGAAGAAAAAATACCATACAAAATACATGGTAAAAGAGGGCTGAAATTCGGATAAGTTAGCCCAAAAAATTAGCCCAAGTGAAATAAACAATCCAAGCCCAATAAACACCCCATCTGGTTTAGCCCCATGAAACACGGAACGACGCCGTTTAAGGCGTCGTTAATCTGAGCCGTCCAAGTGATTAAATCCAACGAACATGGATCAATCTATCATTAACCAAACGACGTCGTGTAGCGACAATTAATCTCAGCCATTGGTTCACTCTAATCCAATGGCTATAATTCATTAGGGGTTTTAATATTGAAACAAATATGTATACCCCTATAATCAGTTACTTCGTCTTCATCCATTTCCCCTGCCGCATACCATTCATAACGCCGCCTGTCGGAAATCTTTTACGGCGGCGGCCGACATCCTTCTCCGATAAAACCAACACCAAACTACTCCTTGTCATCTCCTCATCTCAGACCCAACACCATTTCTCTTCAAAGATCGACCAAACGCCCCAAATCTTGCAAACCCTAGCGCCGCCACCACCACCCAAGGCGGCGTCGCCACTCCAAACTTCCAAAAATTCACATTCTCTCATCTCTAAAACATCCTCAATGCTGTGACAAAGGTCTCAAGACTTAAATATCACTGGTAAATCCTCAAAGATTCAAGAAAGTTTGCCAGCGATCAAGTTTTCAAGAAAGGGCTA
>MU781517.1:0-43512 GCA_026770625.1 Nicotiana glauca
TATATATATATATATATATATATATATATATATATATATATATATATATATATATATATATATCATTGCGGGTGTAGGTGTACCTATATCATGAGTTATTGAACAAAAATTAATGAGAAAGATCTAAGCTCCTAAAAATTATAAATATTGATCCAATTTAGCTAGTTCAATAAATAAAAAAATTGTGTCTTACATATGCACTATTATAATTTCTTAGGATATATGTGGATATCTTATGAACATACTTGTTATTTTTGTTACCTAATATGATAAACAAATAACAAGTTAAAATATAACATAACAATTTGCTCTATTTTTTGTTATTTTAACGTTCAATGCTCTTCTCGTGAAAATAATTTATGTACCTTAAGAACTTTATCAATTTAAAAAATAATTTTATTTATATGATAATTTTAAAAAGGAAATAATTTAATTATTTTGCTAATTACTCCCTTTTTTTTAGTGTATGTGAATCTTTTCGCTTTTCAAGAATTAATTTGACTAACATTTAAAGCTAAATTGAATTAGATTGATTCGATAAATTTAAAACTTAGATATTGAAAAATTATACGCCAAATACTACAAAACTGCAATCTATCATGTCAATATGATTTTAAAAAAATTTAGGTCAAAGTTTATATAATTTGAATCTCGAAAAACTAAAAAGTTTTATATTAAAACTGAGGAAGTAATTAATTCAAAGACTTAATTACTTGTTCTCATAAAAAAATAATTTTATTTTTTTCGTGTTGGGATTTAGTACTTTTATAATAATATAAAAATGTCACAATCCGGATTTTTCACCCTCGGGAGTCGTGATGGCGCCTACTCGTAGAAGCTAAGCAAGCCACGAAATTATAAACTCTTAACTCTTTTATTTTTAATTCCTTTTTAACCAATTAAATAAACAGGAAATAACAATTAAATAATAACGAAATATGAAATTTAGCAGAAGTCTTAGATAAATATAAAACCGAACATCCTCACGACCAACTCATGCCTCTAACCAGAACCCGTTGTCACAACATCCACGGACTATCTATGATTACTACAAATAAGTGTGTAAAAGAAAAGAACACAGTCCGTCTCGAGTACAAATGATAATAGAACATAAAAACTGATAAAAGAGACGTCGGGCCTGCGGACGCTAGCAGGGCTACCTCGGAGTCTCGGACTGAAGGATAGCTCCCGATCCACTGCTGATGACGCTGCTCCGGGATCTGCACACAGTGCAAAGTGTAGTAACAACACAACCGACCCCATGTGCTTGTAAGTGCCTGGCCTAACCTCGGCGAAGTAGTGACGAGGCTAGACCAGACTACCACATAAACCTGTGCAGTTATATATATATAGCAGAACAGAGATACAAAGATAACCAATCAATATGGGAGGGGGAGCATGTTGTGGGGAAGATAACAATTCCGAATAAAAGTCATCAAGTAACGAAGAAAACAACATAATTCAGACATCAATAAAGAATCAGAAATCAATAAGTGCATGACATCACCCTTCATGCTCTTACTCTCGTCCTCACCAAAGCAATTATATAATAAAGCATGCACCGCATCACCCTTCGTGCTTTTACTCTCTTTTCTCACCAAAGCAATTACATGATAAAATGTGCACGGCATCACCCCTCATGCTTTTACTCTATTTTCTCACATATAATTAATAGAATCGGCACGGAATGGTACATCGTGCGACACGTCATCACCCTTCGTGCTTTACACTCTTTTCTCACAATCATGCACGGCATCACCCTTCGTGCTTTAGCACTCTTCCTCACCCAAACAACAATCACAAACAGTGGGCAAGGGAATAAACAAGAATATAATAGAACTCCTGGCAAGGGAATAACAATTAAACACTTAATCCCGGCAAGGGAACAACCAATAAATCAACAATAACCAAGTAAGGGTATCAACACAGTAACTTCTTTCTCTTTTTCACTTTTACTTCACATATCGCTTACCACTTGAGCCAATGCTCCAAAGGGTTCAATCAACTCATATACTTTCACAATTCGTAAGATAGTTTGAGCCAATGCTCCTCAATATTCAAAGGTCACAATTACCTCTATAAACTTGTCACAACAAATAAAAATCACCTCTAAGCATAGATAATACAACGAAGTCATGAAAATCATAATATAAGACCCACGGGCATGCTTGACTCCGACGTATAGATACTCGTCACCATGCCTATACGTTGTACTCAATAATTATCACATAGCAATTATGACTCGACTCCTAATCCCTCAAGTTAAGGTTAGACCAAACACTTACCTCGATGCCTCGGACACAACTCAAGTCTCAATTATGGCTTTACCCCTTGATTCCACCACCAATCTGCTCGAATCTAGTCACAAGTTACTTAATTATATCAATAAACGCTAAATGAATCAATTTAAATGCATAAAAATAAATTTTCCAAAGTTTTGCCTAAAAAGTCAAAAATCGCCCCCAGGCCCACATGGTCAAAACTCGATTACTCATTCCCCACGAACTCAAATATATAATTTGTTTTGAAATCGAACCTCATATTGAGGTCCAAATCCCCAATTTTTGAAAAACCTAGGTTCTACACAAAACACCCAATTTTCCCCATGAAAATCTTTGATTTTAGGTTGAAATCATGTTAAAAGATGTTATGATTGAAGGAAATGAGTAAAAACTAACTTACAATCGATTTAGAAGAAGAGTTGTTCTTGGAAAATCGCCCAAAGGAGTTTGTGTTTTGAAAATACGTGAAAAATGGTTCAAAATAGGCTAAGTATAAAAAATGCAGGTCTCAGTTATGGGAAATGCGAACAGGGGTTCGCAATTGCGAACCCTCATTGCTGATGTGGGAATTGCGAAAAATTGTTCGCATTTGCAAATCCTTTTAAAATTCCGGACCTTCGCATTTGCGAGGCCTGTGTCGCATTTGTGACATATTGATCGCATTTGCGATCCCTGGCCAACATGGAAGCTTTCGCATTTGCGAGGAAAGGGCAGGTTTGGGCTGCTTCGCATTTACGAGGCAGCTTTCGCAGTAGCGAGCCAGGCTTCGCAAATGCAAAGCCTACAGGTCGGTTCATACCAGCTAATTTTTAAGTTCAAGCATGCACCCCGTAGCCTATCCATAATTCACTCGAGCCCTCGGGGCTCCAAACTGAATATACACACAACCTCAAAAATATCCTACGAACTTATTCGTGCGATCAAATCGCTAAGATAACATCATAAAGATCAGATTAAACCTCAAAATTCATGAATTCTTTCAAACTTCTTAAAACATCAAAAATTTCAATTTACGTCTGAATCACGTCAAACGATATCCGTTTTCATCAAATTTCATAGAAACATCTTAAATCATATATAAGACCTCTACCGGACACCAGAACTAAAATACGGGCTCGATACTTACATGTTCTAATCAAATTTCATTTCCAATTTCCTTAAACAATTTCAGAAAATAATTTCTTTTAAAAATTCATTTCTCGGGCTTGGGACCTCGGAATTTGATTTCGGGTATACGCCCAAGTCTCATATTTTCTTACGGACCCTCCGGAACCGTCAAATCACGGGTCCGAATCCGTCAAATCACGGGTCCGGATCCGTTTACCCAAAACATTGACCAAAGTCAAAATAACTCATTTTATAACCAAATTTTACCATTTTTCATAGATTTTCCTATTTAAGCTTTCCGGCTACGCGTCCGGACTGCACACGCAAATCGAGGTGACTCTAAATAAGGTTTTCAAGGCCTCAGAGTTATAGAATTTAATTTAAAACAAGTGATGACTGGTTAGGTCATCACATTCTCCACCTCTAAAACAACCGTTCGTCCTCGAACGGACATAAGAAGGAAGTACCTGAGTCGGGAAAAAGACGAGGATAACGGCTCCGCATATCAGACTCGGACTCCTAAGTCGATGCCTCAGGAGGTTGACCTTTCCATTGAACATGAACACAAGGAAAAATCTTCGATCTCAACTGACGAACGTGCCGGTCTAGAATAGCTATCGGCTCCTCCTCATAAGACAAGTCCTTGTCCAATTGGACAGTGCTGAAATCTAACACGTGGGCTGGATCGCCGTGATACATTCAAAGCATGGACCTATGAAACACTGGATGCACGACTGATAAGCTTGACGAAAATGCAAGTCTATAAGCCACCTCTCCCACTCTATCAAGAATCTCAAACGGACCAATGAATCTAGGGCTAAGCTTGCCCTTCTTCCCAAATTTCATCACGCCATTCATAGGCGACACTCGGAGCAATACCCACTCACCGACCATAAAAGCCATATCTCGAACCTTGCGGTCTGCATAACTCTTCTGCCTGGAATGAGTTGTACAAAGCCCATCTTGAATAATCCTTACCTTGTCCAAGGCCTCCTGAACTAGATCCGTACCCAACAATCGAGCCTCTCTCGGCTCAAACCATCCAACCGAATATCGACACCGCCTACCATATAAATCCTCATAAGGAGCCATCTGGATACTCGACTGGTAGCTGTTGTTGTAGGCAAACTCCACTAAAGGCAAGAACTGATCCCACAAACCTCCAAAGTCAATGACACAAGCTTGGAGTATATCTTCCAAAAAATCTGAATAGTCCGCTTAGACTGCCCGCCCGTCTGGGGATGAAATGTGGTGCTCAACTCAACTCGTGTGTCCAACTCTCGTTGAACTGCTCTCCAGAAATGTGAGGTAAACTGCGTACCCTGGTCCAAAATAATAGATACAGGCACACCATGAAGGCGAACAATCTCCCGAATGTAGATCTTAGCTATCCTCTCAGAAGAATAGGAGACTGCCATAGGAATGAAATGTGCTAACTTGGTCAACCTATCAACAATGACCCATACTGCGTCGAACTTCTTCCGAGTCTGCGGGAGTCCAGTAACGAAGTCTATAGTGATCCGCTCCCACTTCCACCCGGGAAGCTCAATCCTCTGAAATAAACCACCAGGCCTCTAATACTCGTACTTAACCTGCTGATAATTCAAACCGAGCCACATATGCTACGATATCCTTCTTCATTCTACGCCACCAATAATGTTATCACAAATCCTGATACATCTTCGCGGCGTCCGGATGAATAGAGTACTGGGAACTATGGGCCTCATCCAAAATCAAGTCTCGGAGCCCATCCATATTAGGCACACATACCCGACCCTGCAATCTCAAAACTCCATCATCACCTAAGGTAACCTGCTTTGGCACCTCCGCACTGCACCGTGTCTCTAAGGACACACAAATGAGAATCATCATACTACCGATCACGGATACGCTCCAATAATGAAGAACGAGTGACCGTGCAAGCTAACACACGACTGGGCTCAGAAACATCCAGTCTCACGAACTGATTGGCTAAAGCCTGAACATCCCAGGCAAGCGGCCTTTCACCGACCGGAATATAAGCAAGACTACCCATACTGGCTGACTTCTTACTCAAAGCATCAGCCACCATATTGGCCTTTCCCAGATGACATAAAATGGTGATATCATATTTCTTCAACAACTCCAACCACCTCCTCTACCTCAAATTCAACTCCTTTTGCTTGAACAAATACTGAAGACTTGTGATCCGTGAACACCTCACATGCCACACCATACAGATAATGCTTCCAAATCTATGGCTGCCAACTCCAAATCATGAACCAGACAGTTCTTCTCATGAATATTCAACTGCCTCGAAGCATAGGTAATGAATTTGCCATCCTGCATCAACATTACTCCAAGCCCAACACGGGAAGCATCACAATAAATTGTATAAGGCCCTAAACCTATGGACAAAACCAACACTGGTGCCGTAGTCAGAGTTGTCTTGAGCTTCTGAAAGCTCACCTCATACTCATCCGGCCACCTGAACTGGGCACCCTTCTAGGTCAATCTGGTCATCGGGGCTGCAATAGATGAAAACCCCTTCACGAACCGACGATAGTAGCCTGCCAATCCCAAGAAACTCCGAATCTCTGTAGCTGATGCTGGTCTAGGACAGTTCTTGACTGCCTAAATCCTCTTTGGGTCCACCTGAATACCCTTTGCTAATACAACATGACCCAGAAATGCAACATGACCCAAATAAGGCCTGAACACTCGGTTCATCAAATCCATAAAAGCCGTTGGGGCATTTGTCAACCCGAATGACATAACCAAAAACTCATAATTCCCGTACCGAGTGCGGAAAGCTATCTTAGGGACATCGGATGCCCTAATCCTCAACTGATGGTAGCCAGATCTCAAGTTAATCTTTGAAAATACCTTGGCACCCTGAAGATGACCGAACAAATCATCAATCCTCGACAACGGATACTTATTCTTGATTGTAACCTTGTTCAATTGCCAGTAATCAATACACATTCTCATTGACACATCCTTCTTCTTAACAAATAACATTGGCGCACCCCAAGGCGAAATACTAGGTCTAATGAAACCCTTCTCAAGCAAGTCTTGCAACTGCTCCTTTAGCTCTTCCAATTCAGGCAGCGCCATACGATACGATGAGATAGAAATGGGTTGAGTGCTCGGAACTAGATCAATGCAAAAGTCAATATCCCTGTCGGGTGGCATACCCGGCATGTCTGAAGGGAAAATGTTAGGAAACTCATGAACAATAAGCACAGAATCAATAGAGGAAACTTCAGCACTAAAATCACGAACATACGCCAAATAGGCCAAACACCCCTTCTTGACCATACGTCGAGCCTTCACATACGATATAACACTGCGGTAGAATGACCAGGAGTCCCTCTCCACTCTAAACGAGGCATACCCGGTAAAGCTAAGGTCACAGTCTTGGTATGACAGTCCAAGATAGCGTGGTAAAATGATAACTAGTCTATCCCCAATATAATATCAAAGTCAACCATGTCTAAAAGCAACAAATCTACACGAGTCTTAAGACACCCAATCACCACAATACAAGAATGATGGACTCGATCGACCATAATAGAATCACCCACCGATATAGACACATAAACAGGAACACTCAATGCATTACTAGGCATGACCAGGTACGGGGCAAAATAAAATGACACATACGAATATGTAGACCCCGAATCAAATAACACTGAAGCATCTCAATCACAAACCATAACCGTACCTATAATAACTACATCTGAAGCCTCAGCCTCGGGCCTGGTCTGAAGAGCATAACATCGGGGCTAGGTCCCACCATCCTGAACCACATCTCTGGGTCGGCCTGCTACTGGCTGGCCTCCGCCTCTGGTGGCCTGAGCTCCATCTCTAGTACCTCCACTCTAGCACCTCTATCCCCACCTCTAGCTGGCTGGGCGGGCTGTGGAACACTAGTGCCTGAACCATGGCACGGGAACCTCTCAAGGGCAAAACCTAGCAATGTTACCCGTATCACCACAAGTGTAACAAGCCCTCGGCTGCTGAGACTGTTGACCCGGTCGACCTGAATGACCACCCCGGAAACTCTAAAGCGATGGTGCATTGATATGAGCTGGCGGTGCACTGTAGGGCTGCTGATCATAATAGTGCGTGTGAGAACCATGGCCCCCTGAAGCACTGTGAGAAACCTGGAGTGCTGACTAAAAGGGCCTAGGAGAATGACCTTTTATCATACGAATCCCTACCTCTAGACGAGGCACCACTGAATCTGCCTGACTGACGGGGTCTCTTGTCTGCCCTATTACCACCCTCTGTGATAATACCATCTTAACCTTCCAGGCCACATTGGCTGCCTCCTGGAAGGATATCTCACTCCCAACCTCTCTAGCCATCTGAAGATGAATCGGCTGGATGAGTCTATCAATAAACCATCTCACTCTCTCCCTCTCAGTGGGAAGTATGATAAGAGCATGGCGAGCCAAATCAATGAACCTGGTCTCGCACTGGATGACTGTCATGGATCCCTACTGAAGGTGCTCGAACTGACTCCAATAGGCCTCTCGCTGAGTAATAGGGAGAAACTTCTCTAGAAATAGCTGCGTGAACTGCTCCCAGGTCAAGGCTGGTGATCTAGCTGGTCTAGCAAACCAATAATCCATCCACCAAGTCTTGGCGGATCCATACAAGTGAAATGTAGCGAAATTAACCCCATTGGTCTCAAAAATCCCCATGTTCCGAAAAACCTCGTGACAACTGTCCAGATTATCATGGAGATCCTCATTAGGTGAACCGCTGAAGGTAGTAGTGAAGAGCTTGGTTAACCTGTCCAATCTCCATAAAGCATCGGCGAACATAGCTGCTCCATCACCGTCCTGGGCTACCATACCCGGTTGAGCTGCTCCAACTGGCTGAACTGCTAGAATCTAAATCTGGGGAGCTACCTGCTCCGGGGTGCGAATAGCAGGAGTCCGGGCTCCTCCTCCAGCCTGAGAGATGACTGGTGCTACAGAAAGTAAACCTGCTCTGGTGACACTCTCCATAAGGCCCACTAGATGGACCAGAGCATCCTGAAGGACTGGAGTGGCAATAAACCCCTTTATGGCCTGAGTTGGGCCTATTAGAACTGCTGGGGATGGAACCTCATCATCAAAATTGACCTGAGGCTACGTTATGGGTGTTGCTGCCCTAGGCTGAGCTCTACCCCTGCCTCGGCCTTGACGCTCTCTGCCTCTCGTGGGAGCTGCTGGGGGGCTCAAACTGCTGATCAGTAGATGAGGAAGCACATGTTCTCGCCATCTGTGAAAAAACATAGTAGAAATTCAATTAGCATTGAGAAACCAAATCACACGACATGAAAGAACAAATGTGGAACTTTTCATAACTCTGTAGCCTCTAGGGGATAAATACAGACGTCTCCGTACCGATCCCTCAGACTCTACTAAGCTTGTCCGTGAATTGTGAGACCTATGTAATCTAGAGCTCTGATACCAAATTATCATGACCTGGATTTCCCACCCTCAAGAGTCGTGATGACTCCTACTTGTAGAAGCTAGGTAAGCCATGAAATTATAAACTCGTAACTCTTTTACTTTTAATTCCTTGTTAAACAATTAAATTAATAGGAAATAAAAATTAAATAATAGAGGAATATGAAATTTAGTGGAAGTTTTAGATAAATATAAAATCGAATCATCCAGAAGACCAACACATGCCTCTAACCAGAACCTGGTGTCACAACATCCACAGACTATCTAGGATTACTATAAATAAGTGTGTGAAAGAAAAGAACACAGTCTGTCTCGAGTACAAATGACAACAGAACATAAAAACTGATAGAAGAGATGCCGGGCCTGCGGACGCCAGCAGGGCTATCTCGGAGTCTCGTACTGAAGGATAGCTCCCGATCTACTATGTCACACCTCCTTTTTCCTACACCTCGGAAGGGTGTATAAGGAAGTTTTTCCAATTAAAGGACAATCGACACAGAATTATTTATTAGATTCAGAGTCGCCACTTGGGATAATTTATGGTGTCCCAAGTCACCAGTTCAAATTTCGAATCGAGGAAATATTGACTCTATTTTACATTCCGCGAACACAAAAATCCGGGTAAGGAATTCTATTAACCCGGGAGAAGGTGTCAGGCACTCCCTAGTTCTGTGGTTCTAGCACGGTCGCTCAACTATTATATTTGGCCTATTTATTTGATTTTAATACATGTTTTAGCCTATGGTGCAATTTTAAATCTATAGTCGCTTTTATTTAATTTTAAGGAAAAATTGGAACGTCATTTAAAATACGTCTTGAACCACGTCACATAAATGCACCAGCGACTCTCGACATATTCTATCTAACATTGTTGATATTTAAATTTGGGTCACATAAATGCGTACCCGAGTTTAGGAAGGTAAATTATTAAAATAACGTGCCTAAAACAACTACGCGTTTGCAACTTTGCGAGGGCCACAGAAAATTCACTAAATGACACGCCTCGATTTCTAAGGGTTTAAAAGAAATAATTAAATGAGGGCCATGAAATTCAAGATTTTGTTTGGCACGACACACCTCGATTTCCAATTTTAAAAGGAAATTTTAGCTAAGCTTTCGAGGGCCATCAATTATACATTCGGCTAATATGGCACACCTCAACTAATTGATTATTCCCATTGGGAAGATGTAGAGTTCTGGCTTAATCCAGTTATGAAATTAATAAAATCCTAAAATTTAATCTAAGATCTAGTTATAATCATATGGTGAGGCAGTTGAAGAATTGATTACCCAAATCAGAAATAAGTTAAGCAACAGCTAAATGGGATGCACAAAAGGTGCACAGTACTGGGCTCAAGAGTAAGCCCATTCCTCAAACGAGGATCAATCACACGCCAATGAGAAGGGAGGTTGTCCCTTTTGGCCTGACATTGAGCCCCAAACATGGCAAACCATACATAAACAAAAGACTAATTGACTAAATTTCAGATTTTACTAATTGACTAATGGACATCAATTGAATATAGAACCCGCACACGAATACATCATTGAGACTGTCGATTTAATAGAAGACTCCATACAAGATCTATTTAAATTAAACCTACATGTAGAACATTGGAATTGAAACCAAAAAAATTATTTTAACAAAGGCATTCTACTAGAAACTAAAAGATTCGAACATCAGATTGATTTAACAGAAACCCAACACCTCTGTCACTCAAGATTCCCATATTATACCGACCTCCACATATATTTAACCCAAAACTTAGTTCATGTGAAAAAAACAAACAATGAGCAAATTACCACATGGATTCAGCATCCCTTACCAAAAGTGCCAAAAAAAAACTTCATGCAAACAGATTATTAAGATCCAAACCCCTAGCACGTTCAACTCTGATTATATTAACTTTGCAATTAACAAAATACTCATGTAATCTGGACTCACACACATATCATGGATCTAAAAATCAATTGACACTTCTATCAATAACAAACCTAGAGATTTAAACAAATGGAAATCAGTTACTACTAAACAACAACCCTATCACAGTTTCAATATAAGACTCAAGGTTCGAAGCAAAACCTCACTTTAAACATGCTAAGATAAAGAAATTGACACAGCAAGCTGAGAAAAAAATAAAGAAAAGGAACATCTAATAAAGGAAAACATAAATCTTCATCTTTCTTTACAATACTTCATGAACCATTTCTTTACATGCTTAAGATTAGGGATATGTACCTGAAAAAAGAGAAATAGAAACAAAAGAGTGGGGAATCAGCCAAGCAACAACAGAGTAGAACCCCAGCAATAGTAAAATACCCAGCAAATTCGATTTCAGACAAAAAAAGATGATGTACAGTAGTCCACAACCAGTTTCAATCGAACAGTAGCTCAGTAAACTTCAAACCAAACTTTTACAAACCCAGATTCAACCCATTTCAAACCCAGAAGAATCAGAATTTTGCTTCAGAAATTAAGAACCTCCAGAATCACAGAAGAAGTTTTAACGGAATAGTGATTTTTATGAAATTTTAGCCGTTTGATTTTTTTCTGAATTTTATGCCTTTAAAGTCTGACTTCAACCCCAAGTAACAATGCCTTTATAGGCAAGCTATTAGGGCAGCCTAAAAGAAATCAAATTTGTATTTGAACTCTTTTGGAATTTTTGTTTTAGCTTAAAGACCCTTAGCCGAATATCAGATTTTCATATTAATCCCCCAACCCAGCTTCCTAGAAGCTTCCTAATCTGTTACACTCAAGATTCCTAAGGCCAATTTCCTAGACTACCCCTCGAACCCCTGATATATACCCCTCCAACCAAATACGGGTATGGGTCAAGTTGACCGTGGGTTGAATCAATTCAAAATCCAGCCCAAACCATGAGCCTGAACCTAAAGGCATGAACCCCAGCCCCAAATACAATCAAAACCAAATTATCTGAGGAGAAACCAAAAAGAAAACAGAGGCAATTCGAACAATTTCAAAATCTAATTAATGAACTAGAATTAACGAAATTAAAAAATTGAAACTAACCTAATTAATAGACTAAATGTACTAAGTGGTTTTAAAATTAACATGCATAACAAAACGACCCTTAAGAAACTAAAAAAACGGAAAAGATCCAGAAGAAAAGCAGAAGATAGGAAAACAAATAGAAAAAAACTAAATCAAAAGAAAAGGGAAATACCTAATAAGTGTCTCGGACCATAAAAGGTGGTGACAAATCTTTAAATCCTCAGATTCTCGACTCAATCTGAGACTAATCGTGTGTTTTTCATCAAAAACACACGACTAGCATAAGAATGAACCTAAAACTTCAAAGAAACCTCGAATTGGAAAAATTTAGATTTTTAGGGTTAAGCATGATTCAAGATTCGACGGTATTTGGGGGGATTAGAGGGAAATGGAGCAGAGATTGGGGAAGAGGAGATGGAGGAGGTCCTATGGTGTTACTTTGGGGGTGGTTGGAGGTGGCGCCGTTGGGCTCGAAGTGGTAGGGAAGGGTGGCGGCGTTAGGGTTCGAGGTTTAGTCTCTGAAGAGGCGAGGTGGGGAATATGATTGAGAGGGGGTGGCTTGTTAGGACAGTTATATATTTAACCCCATCCACTTCCGGACCGTTTGATCAAAGAAGATCAACGGTCTGGACCTCCCACTTATTGAAACGAGGTCATTTGACATTGTTGATGGGGGACCGGGTTGGACACGGTTTATGGCCTCGGTTGGGGCGGACCGGGGCTAGTCTTTGAATTGAGCCTATGTAAATTAAATCAAGGCAGCCCAATCCTGCTTTCAATTCCCTTTTTCTTTCTTTTTTTTTTTAATTTTTCTAATTTCTTTTAATTTAAAACTAAAAATAAACCTAAATTAATTCCTAATAAAATTATCCTACAAATTTAAATGATTAATAATAACACCACAATTAATTAAAAACCAAATTTAAAGGAAAAATTATCAAAATTCAAAACTAAAATTAAAAAGTGTAAAAATGAGTTATTTTTGTGATTTTTCTATTTTTGTAAAATAACTAATTTGCTAATTAATCGCAAAAATATAGAATTATATCCTAAATACAATTGTAATATATTTTTGTATTTTTTATTAAAAAATGCCACAAAAATCTACGAAATTGCAAATAATGAAAAATTTTATTTTTCTTGAATTTATGGGAGTAATTCTTATAGGAAAAAAATCACGTGCTCACAGCTGCCCCTCTTTGCTCGAAAACATGAAAAGTTTTCGCGCAAAGATAAAGTGAACGGATACGAGCGATTTTTGCCCATTTGAATACTCCGTGTGAAGCATTTTTTGAAAGATTTGACCGCACTTTGCTTCCGAGGTTGCCTACGTATCCTTGGCTATAAAAGAATCATGTCAGTATAGTTCGGGAAGTTTCAGTAGCTGGGACTACCATGAAGCTGTGGTTTACCTATTGCTGCTGCTGTTGCTACCGCTTACTTGAACCCCTTATTACACCATGTCAAAAATAAAAGAAGCTAGACTAAACTATGATCTATGAATTAAAAGAGCCTATATATATCTTCAAATTTGATCTTGCAGCTCCTGTTGCCATGTTGACTTATATTCTCCAAGTGAAATTCCTTTGTTGCCGACTTAAATAAATTGTAATTTTGAGATGCTTTCCCTTTTCTTCAGGTGGGCGCCTGATTGCCAAAACTTGAGTTGTATTCCCTTGTTCTCCAGGTGGGCGCCTGATTGCCAAAAACTTGAACTGTATCCCCTTGTTCTCTAGGTGGGCGCCTGACTGCCAAAAACTTGAACTATATCCCCTTGTGCTCCAGGTGGACGCCTGATTGCCAAAAATTTTAACTTTATTACCTTGTTCTTCAGGTAGGCTCTTGATTGCCAAAAACTTGAACTATATCCCCTTATTCTCCAAGTGGGCGCCTGACTGCCAAAAATTTGAGTTGTATCTCCTTGCTCTCCAGATGTGCTCCTGATTGCTAGAAACTTGAACTGTATCCCCTTGTTCTCCAGGTGGGCGCCTGACTGCCAAAACTTGAACTGTATCCCTTTGTTCTCCAGGTGGGCGCCTGATTGCCAAAAACTTTAACCATATTCCCTTGTTCTCCAAGCGGGCTTATGATTGCCAAAAACTTGAATTGTATTCCCTTGTTCTCCAGGTGGGCTCCTGATTCCCAAAACTTTAACTGTATTCCCTTGTTCTCCAGGTGGGCTCCTGATTGCCAAAAACTTGAACTGTATCCCCTTGTTCTCCAGGTGGGCACCTGATTGCCAAAAACTTGAGTTGTATCCCCTTGCTCTCCAGGTGGGCTCCTGATTTCCAAAAACTTGAACTATATCCCCTTGCTCTCCAGGTGGGCTCCTGATTGCCAAAAACTTGAACTATATCCCCTTGCTCTCCAGGTGGGTGCCTGATTACCAAAAACTTGAACTATATTCCCTTGTACTCCAGGTGGGCACCTGATTGCCAAAAACTTGAGTTGTATTCCCTTTTTCTCCAGATGGGCTCCTGATTGCCAAAAACTTGAACTATATTCCCTTGTTCTCTAGGTGGGCTCCTGATTGCCAAAAACTTGAGTTGTATTCCCTTGTTCTCTAGGTGGGCTCCTGATTGCCAAAAATTTAACTGTATTCCCTTGTTCTCCAGGTGGTCTCCTGATTGCCAAAAACTTGAGTTGTCTTCCCTTGTTCTCCAAGCGGGCTCCTGATTGCCAAAATCTTAGACTATATCCCCTTGTTCTCCAGGTGGGCTCCTGATTGCCAAAAACTTGAACTATATCCCCTTGTTCTCCAGTTGGGCGCCTGATTGCCATAAACTTGAATTGTATTCCCTTGTTCTCCAGGTGGGCTCCTGATTGCCAAAAACATGAACTATACCCCTTTGTTCTCCAGGTGGGCGCCTGATTGCCAAAAACTTAAACTGTATCCCCTTGTTCTCCAGGTTGGCGCCTGATTGCCGAAAACTTGAGTTGTATTACCTTGTTCTCCAGGTGGGCTCCTAATTTCCAAAAACTTGAACTATATCTCCTTTTTCTCCAGGTGGGCGCCTAATTATCAAAAACTTGAGTTGTATTCCCTTGTTCTCCAGGTGGGTGCCTGATTACCAAAACTCGAATTGCATTCCTTTGTTCTCCAGGTGGGTGCCTGATTTCAACAAAACAAAGAAAATTTTCTGTCCCAGTTTGGTAGCTGGGCACATATGTGAGGGTTAACTGAATCATGTTACCAAATATTTTTAGAATTTGAAAGCTAGATCCCAATTAGAGTTTTAAAGCTAAATTATATTTTTTAAAGGTGTGACTTCCGCTAAATCTTGTTATCTAAGAAATTCTTAAAACTACATCCCATTATCCAGGAAGGTCCTGAAAACTCCCAATTGAATCCTATCTCAAGCGTAAAAACTTTAAAACCAACTTATATTCCATTGGGGTACATTTATGCTATATTTTGCTACTCGTGGTTATTTTTGAATTTTAAACTAGGTCCCATTTTCCAAGAGTGTATTGAGAATTTACGGTCAAACCTGTCTGGTGGTTGCCTTTTCTTACGGAGGGTTTCTCTAAAACAAACGAAATTTTCTGCCCCTGTTTCAATCAAAGAAAAATCTTGTCAGTTTAAAAATGTGGTGGTTGGTTTGTGGCCTCGACTTTGAGGGCGATTTCTCCTTCACTCCCCATGATAACCTTGATTTCCACTCGAAGACCTTGCTTGTTTATTGACTAACCACTTTCTCTGTTGCCCTTATCACAGAAAAAATCTCTTCTCCATTAAGACCCAATACCCTCCATCTGTTGCATTGCTTATGAACTGATATTTACCAAACCTTTGTGTCTCACATGAATATCAAAGCACGTCAATTGCCACCCACTCAGTGCGTATGTTGTTTTTTTTTACTTAAACCACTGGCCCTGGCCTTGAGGTCTATTGCTCCTTCACTTGCCATGATAACTTTGATTTCTTCTTGGAAGACCTTGCTTGTCACTAGTTAACCACCTTTTTGTCAATCCTATCACAGAAAATACCTTTGATCCGCTCACCTAACACCATCCATCTGTTGCATTGTTTCTGAATTGATATGTACCAAACCTTTGTATTTCACAAGGATCCCAAAGCATGTTGATTGTTACCAACTCAGTGCGCCCGTTGTTCTTTCCTGACTTATGACACTTTGATGTGTTAGCCAGATCCCGTTTTGTGTAACTGGAAAGCTGGTGGCAAATTTTGAAATCATTTCTCACTTGTTCTGACCAAACAGACTCAGGACGAGGACGTAAACAAGACAAAAGGAATAGAGTAAAGGACCAAGGAAAGAGATGATTCCTAAAAAGAAAACTTCAAAGTAGAAACCTATCAGATGTAGATACCAACTTAATGACCATGACATGCACCTGTGGCCTATTCTGTTAAGCAAGTCTGATGTCCCACTCTTGTTATACCCCTAAACTGTGAAATTGGGCTTCAATGCTCCGATTATCCAATCTGATTCACAATCCTTATTCGACTTGTAGTGCCCGAAGGGTTTTCACCATCAAGACTCTCTCATTTTGGTCTTTTTCTCAACTCACAATCGCCTTATGGTGCCCGTGGAGGTTTTCACCAATAAGACTCTCTCATTTTGTTCTTTTCTCAACTCACCATCGCCTTATGGTGCCCGTGAAGGTTTTCACCAATAAGACTCTCTCATTTTGTTCTTTTCTTCTTCAGAACGAAGTGTTGCCCCTGATATGAATCACCTCTACTTGCTCGACTTGGCATCTCTCGAAGACTGGTCGGAAGGTCTTTCTTTGGACCGTAATGTGGGCTTTTGGATAGGGTTAGAAAGAAAGGGTATCTCGAAGGCTCAAAACAACTTGAATGGGTTCAAACTTACAACTTTTGGAATTAGATCTTTTACATAGCCACAACTTCTGCCCCAGTTTCTTTACTTGGGGATTTTTGAAATTTTATTTTGATGGGACCGAACCGTGAGGCTGCTTATGTATCCTTAAAAGGAATTAGATCAAACGTAGTTCATGTCATAGGAATTAATTTTTATGTTGTGATTATTATTTTTCTTTTCTCTTATTTCCTTCTTTTTTTTTGTTGTTGTTGTTTTTCTTCCCTTTTTTTCTCTTTTTCTTCTTCTTTTTCTTTCTCCTTTTCATTCTTTTCTTTTCTTTCTTTTCCTTTACTTATATTTCACGCTTGTGTTTCTGATCTTTGCTACTGATTCCAAAAGAGGGATATGAAAGGAAATAAATAAGGCTCAAAATAGGTAACAAAGGATAAAGTGTTTAGATAGCAAAACAAAATGCCTTCGTCATTCCAATTTTCAAAACATGCCAAGTACAAATAAATACAATTTAACCAAAGAAATCATACATAATATCTTTTCATTGCATCAGAATTGATAGACATATCCACACATTTCTTCTACATCTGTTAAATACAAAGCACCATTGGACAACACTCTCACTCTCATTACCACGAACAGCCCCTGTCAATTTGGTCAAACTTGTCTTTAGCTTCAACCCGATACGGCATGATGCACTTCAATAGGGTTTCTTTATGTTCTATCTGCCCTAGCTTCACACAATTTGGGCTTGAAGTGATCTCAAAATGCTTTTACTTGTTTCCCTCAAATGTCCCTATCATCTTCAAAATTGTTTCATTGCTTTCATGACTAAACTGACTTTTTAAGACCAGGCTGAGAATTACGCGTGCATGTCATGTCACTAGAGTCGACAGGAAAATGACTATAAAAGGAAAAGAAAACTAACAAAAATGACTAGAAATAACAGAAAACAGAAAATTGCATTAGGCAGATAGTAAAAGGGTTAGAACAACAAAACAAGCAAACTAAACTGGGGTTACAATCTTGGAACAAACCTAGACAATACTAAATGAGCTACTACGAATAAACAAATTAGGCACAATAAAAGGATATAAGGATTTGGGCCACGAGACAATATTCGGATTACAACCCTGAAATAACCCGGACACCAGAAATGACAACAAAATAGACCACCAAGAGTCCTTCCCGGCTAGCCAAGAAATGAACGTCTTTCCAATTACCAAGCTCGGCATCTTAGCCACTGAATTCCCCATCAATATTGCCAAGACCATTACCAACTTCAATATTATCAACTTTAGTCAACTCGTCCCCAAGAGGATTTGCATGCTCCCTGTCACTGTCATTGATCACAATTACCCCTTCTTGAATCATTCTTTCTATTTCCCTTTTCAAAGAGCGACAATCTTCAATGCTATACCCTTGGACATTAGAGTGGTACATGCACCGCACAGCAGGATCAAAGCCTTTTGCATATGGGTCTGGAGTATAGACGAGGACCGGCTTAATCAGTCTAGAATGCTTTAACTTTTCAAACAAATTTGTGTAGGATTCTCCGATGGGCGTAAAATTATCTTTCTGCTTCTGTTTCCCTCCATGCCTCAGTTTTCTTGGATTTTTGGATGCTTGAAAATGCTATGAAGGCACATGAGAATTTTGGGATGCTGGTGCTCGCCCTAGGGAGTGACCTAGTGGTTGGACAAATGACCAGATGTTGTTCGGCGGATAATACTGGGTGGATTATGTGGAGTTTAGGGGTGTTCATGGGGTCGGTATTGAGGCCGAAAGCATTTAGCAAGAACGACCACTGGACCCTGTCGTCGGCGGAGGGAGTGACCTAGTGGTTGGACAGATGACTGGATGTTGTTCGATGGATAATACTGGGTTGGATTATGTGGAGTTTGGGGGTGTTCATGGGGTCAGTATTGAGGCTGAAAATGTTTAGCAAGAACGACCATTGGACCCTATCGTCGGCGGGGCTCAGCAACACCTTTTATATCAATGGAAGGGCTATCCCGAGCAACTTGTTTGTTCTATCTGAGCCAAAAATCCTTATAACTTTCCTTGGGTTTCTTTTCCATCTGAGATAGGGAGGAGCGGTCTGGGACAATATCTATATTGTACTGAAAGCGTCGCACAAAATCTTGAGCCATGTTGACCAATGTATGCCACTTCCTAAGATCTTGATGATTATGCCATTCCAAAGCTGCCCTAGTCAAGCTCTTACTGAAATATGCCATCAAAAAATCATCTTTCTCGCCAATACTTCTCATTTTACTGCAATAACCCCTCATATGGGCTACCGGATCTCCACCCCCATCATATAAGTTAAACTTTGGCACTTTAAACCCCGCAGGAAGGCAGACATCAGGGAACGTACACAATTCTTTGTATGACATGCTAACCTGGTCTCCCGTACCTTGCATTTTCTTTAAAGACTGTTCTATCATTTTTAGCTTCCCAAAAATATCTCGCCTTCTTTTGCTGTAACCTTTTCATTTTCAGCATGAAGCTCATCCCGAGGGCTCTTCTTGTATGAATAAAAAACCTTTTGGGCAACCTTTGAGGGGTAATATTGGGCATCATGAGCTTTGAGTGGGTATTCATTGTTGGGAATAGCGGATATGACATGAGGGCAATTTTGGGGAGAGGTAATTGAAGGAAGAGTGATGGAGATACTAGGGTGGTTGGGAAAGCTATGATAAACGGGCGAATCTGGAGAGTACGGGGGATCATCTAGCACTATGATCGGAGTTTGCGTAAGGGTAGCATCTAAGAAGCTAGGTGGTGGCGGGGGTGGTGCCTTCCCAGTCATCCAGGCCTGATACATGTCCATTATGTGTTGTCTTAACATCCTTACCTTATCAGCCAAACCAGTGTCCCGTTCAACCAACTGCTTTCGGGCACCAGTATCAATCAACCCAATTTTGTTGTGGTCCGCTATTGCCTTTTGACTTTATGTTGTGGAGAAAAGTTACTACTTCGGGAACCACAAACCAACCACCTTTCTGCTATGAAGATATCAAAAGGAACAAAATAGGGGCATCCTGTTAACGTTAGGGCTTTTAACAGATAGGCAACCGCACATTGGGGATGCAATGCACCTAAGCAGTTAACCATTTCTATTATGCATTTGACCATTTGCTTGCATCATCCCGACTTGCCCTAATTTCCATTTGCAATTTCTTCTTCTTTCTTTTTCACTCATGCCTTTCTCTGCTTGATTTCTCTTTGTTTTTATTTTCTCATTTCTCTCTCTTGTTTTGCCATTGTTTTCTTCCCACGGTTACTTTGTTTTCTCTCTCTTTTATTTTATTTTTCTCTCTTGTTTTTCCCTTTTATTTCCCCCTTTTTTTTGTTTTCTTTTTTTTCTTTTTTTTCTTTTTTTTGGGTTATGGTCGAATCCTATTGAGATTGTCTACGTATCATGACCCTGCATAAATCAGACCAAGCATAGTTATGGGGGATAAAAAATAAATAATACAACATTTTGGGATTTTCAAATTTTTCATAAAAAGGAAACGCTTTGATTACAACGACTCAACAACTAATAGACTTGAAAGGAAACTAACAAACTCTGATGGAAAGATGAAAATACAGACTCGAAAACAGACTCCAAGATGAAAATACTGACTCGCAAACAGACTAACAGACTCCAATGAAAATCATGAATACATTAATGCCTCAACTGCTCCTGGGGCCCGCGGGACATCATTCGGTCTCGCCACGGCCTACGTGCCAAATCCTCTTGGAGATGATAGGGATCTTCTATTATCTGGCGAACAAAGGTCATTACAGTGGCAAAGAACATAGATCTAGTCATGTCCTCACACCTACTGCATTTCATCGCAATGTAATCGGCGATCCTTCTTACTCTCTCTCTCTCTCTCTTATAACACCCTTTTCTTGCAACAAATGCATGTCCCTGGCTTCCAAAGTTTGTTCGGCTACTTGATTATGTTCTTGAAGTTGTTGCAAATCTTTTTCTAACTGTGCCATTGCTGTATAACAGTGTTCTCTTTCAGCCTTAAAGTCTTTCGCCTGCTTGATCTTTTTGTTCTCAACGATGATGACCCTTTTCTTCAATCCTGCAACCTCATTGTCATATTTCTCTTTTAACTATTTAAATAGGCGCGCTCGTTCCTCCTCATTCTTAGCCAATTTTGTTCGAGCCCTGGCTAGTTTACCCTCTACTTCGTTCAAATCAAAACCATACTCACTCACCTTCTGCCCTAGGTTATCTATAAGCTTTCCATCTTTTGCACTTCTGGCGGGGTTTTCAGCTGCTATTTTCATTTCCTGAATCTGGGCTCAAAGGGCCTCATTTTCTTTGGCTAACTTTTTCTTTTCACCCTCATCCGTCGTGGCTTGCAGACTATTCTCAAATTGAAGATCCTTGACATGCTTTTACAGCTTTCCTATGATGGCCATGTACTCATTCTCCTTGGACAACGAAGCCCACTATTCTTGCGACGCCTTAACGAATTCTTGAATGTGAGGCTTTTTGGCTAGTCTTTCAGGTTCGGCCCTTGTAGTGTTCTTCTTTCTATACCAGGAAAGATAGGCGGGTGAGACCTCGCCTCTAGATAGGTCACACACTCGAGTGTTCGCTGTTAAATACTGGCACTCGTTCCAAATAGAACGAACTGTTTCTTTATGAAAGTGGCCGTCAGAGCTAACCTCGACCGCATAAACACTAAGATCTTAATTTGGGTGCGCCACCTGGCACCTTCCCAACTGTCTCATCACCTGGAGTGGAGCGTAAGGCTAAATGCCTCGAAGACCCATTAGGAGGAAATAAGGATCGGTGGTGGGCATACACAATTTCTTCAAAAGGAAGCCAACCCAGTGTCCACTCTATTTTCCCCGCAGTGATGGAGCGGAGGCGGGATACCAAATCTCCAAACCCTTCTGGCAACTTGAACCCTGAAATCCTTGTGTCGAACTCTTCAATGTAACTTTTCTCTGGGGACCCATAACTCATATACTGAGGGCGGTGACACAGGTGTTCGATCATCTACATCTGTAATAGCAAATTGCATCCCTCGAAGAAATCTGCCCCAGCTTTACAAGCTTTGAGAGCTCGGTATATCTCAGACACTATCATAGCGGCAAGGGTGCTCTTGGCGTTGGTAATCAATACTTTGACGACTCCAGCCACCCACACATTGATATTCCCATCTTTCTGGGGAAACACCACGAGGCCTAAGAAAGCTACCATGAAAGCGAAACGCCTATGCTCATCCCATTTTGCTCGGTTCCCTTTGCTACAAACCCCGTTTTCCGGGTTATCGAATCCTCCTACATACCCGTACCTCTTGTATATGAAACATAGAGTGGAAAAACTGTCCGCCAACTCAGAGTACTGGACTCCCTTTCTTATTTTTAGCAGATCCATGAATTTGTTAGAGTTAACGGTTCTTGGAGCGATCAAATACTTATGCCTCAGACCTTCAGTACTTCCCAAATAACTGGTGATACCCAATTTTTTCCTAAGTATTTCTTATACCCAAATATTTCCAAAATAGCATATTGGTGCATGTATAAGCACATCCAAGAGTTTTGACATTTTTTGATGATTTTTAAAACCAATTTATTACTTATTTTTACACAACAAAATCCAATAATTATTTCCAAAATTATTATTTTGGTGAATAATTCATTTTATTTTCATATTTACACCTAAATATAATTAAAGTAATTTTTGCATATTTTTTACAAATTTTTTTTTATTTTAAAGCTAAATTGCATATAATTGCAATTATATCCTATCTTGTAATTTATGACATTTTACGTTTATAAAATTAATCCCAGTATTTTTTAATTAATATTTATATAATACTTATTTATCCAGTATGTTTAATTTGTTTTTAAAATCTGTACTACTATTTTATAAAAAATCAAAGGAGGAAAATTGGCTATTTACGATTTGGCCTTTATTGCATTTCAATTATAGCCAATTTGGCACCCATCTCAGCCCCAATTTAAAACCCAATTACCCAGCCCAATTAACATGCCTACCCGACCCAGTACATGTTCAACCAACCCAACCCATATCCCTTTTAAATCCCGACCGTTGATCATTTAGATCAATGGCCACCGTTACTTCTTACCTTTTTTAATTCACACGACCGCCTAACCCTATCTCATTTTCCCAATCCGCCGCCCTCAAACGCTCTCGTCTCTCGAGCTCTCTCAAAACCCTAGCCGCCGCCTCCCATCGAAACCCTAATCCATGGCTCCCCAGACTCATCGGAGCCCTACACCGGCCTCCTATGGTTTCTATGGGCTCATCTCTTAGGTCCTATGACCAGATCTTGAAGGGGTCTCGACCAAGCTCTGCTTGATGGCTGTTTTTCGGTCATCTTCAACCTCTGTCTGGCCAGCCATGGCCATTCGAGTTCGACCTTCGACTATCTCGCTCAGATCGATGGTTTCTAAAGCCTTTCTCATCACCTCAGTTTCTTATGAAACTCTAGCTCTATGGTTCCTTCGATTTATTCTTAGATCTGCCCCAGATCTATGTGTGTTTGAACTTTCTGAGCATGTTTCTCGAGGTTTCCCCAACTTTTGCTTTCAAAACTCTTTGTTCTTTAATTATGGTTTTATGTTAAGTTATTTTGAATCTCCCCCTTTGTTCTTGGCATGTTTCTGTACTTTGTTGGTTTGTTTCCTTTATCTGAGTAAGCATGTTGAAAAGCCCTAATTTTGGGATTCTTGTTTGAGTCTGTTTGTTAAGGTTTCATTCGATTCATACGCTTATCATCTCTAGGTTTATTTGATGTTAAAAACCCTAATTTTTGGGATTTACTTGGGTTCTTGATCCTATTTGTTTGGTTTATTGATTAATGATTAAAACCCTAATTTTTAGGGGGTTTTCGCTTGAGCTTTGAAATTGCTTGTTGTTTCAACTGTTTGTCGTCTCTGAACTCAACTGATTTGAAACCCTAGTCTCTTTGGGAGGCTATTCGAAGTCCTGTGAGTTTTTGTTTGTACATATTTGTATGTTTGAAATCATTTAGCTTGATTCCTTGTTTTAATTTTTTTTCTCTATATGTTCAACGCTTATGATTCTCATTTTACTCTCTGCATGTTTTCGACTCCTTCTATTACGCACTGAAGCCTAACTAACACGCTTTGAGTGTCTGCTCTATGCTATTAATGTATGATGTTTCTTTTGCCATGACTTAGCCTCACATGTCTGCTATTTGTGCATTCATTATATACTGAGTTCCTCCTGTGATTTATTTAACTCGAAATTGATTTCAAAATCTTTTCCTTCCCTGAGATCCTGATTTTACTATTCTGTCAAAGTCTAATTGATTCTTTTCCTTTGATTGGCCTCACTGAATCTTTCCAAAAATAATTTCAAATCCTGTACTTAGACTTAATTGCCTATTGTATGACATTACTGTTTCTTTTATGGCAACAACCATTCTGCTTACAAGGCTGATTCTCCTTCCCTTATTTGGATTCTGTTAGTATCCGTTTTAATAAGAATCCCCTAATTAAAGGGGAATCTTATACTAATTGATTCTGATTTATGACCATGCCCATATTTGTGTTAGATTTGTACTTATTACCTTATTTCTCTACACGTTTTCAAAGCTATAAATACTCTCCACCCTTGTCTTTGAGCACACGAACACAGAAAACAATCTGAGTTCAAACATTCTCTTATACTTTAAAAAAAAAAAAACTCTCTCCCTCTTTCTGCTACTTGTGCTGCTGTGGACTTTTGTTTGCTCTATTTCCTTCTGCACTTTTGCTTTCTTTATTGGTATGTTCTAGTTAATTTTCAAGCTTCATCAACAACATGCTTCATTCCTGTCTACTTCTGATAATGTTTTCTTTAATTTACATGTATTTCTAGCATGTTGTAACATGTCCCTTTCCCTTGTAATTCAATGTTCAATTTATGTATACATCCTGTCAGTTGTTGGTTATCTGTATGATACTTTATGGATCCCAAACCCTCGTATCCCTTTTATGCTTAAGTTATGGTTCAGAAACATGGCAATGTCTGAAATCATTGTCCATGGATATGAACTGGGCCCTTTGGGCCCTAAGCTTGTCAGTTTCCCATCCCTATTCCCCTATTGTGTGTATGCTGAGTAACAGCCTTGGCCTGCCAGTACTTCTGATTATTGTTCAGGCCATGGCTTGACCTCCAGTGGGTCTTTACTCCCTAAACGCTTGATCATAGGTTTGGTTAGGGGTGTGCCAGTCTATTTTGTGGCTAGGCATGACTACCAGCCTGCCTGGGTAGCCCCTCTACCACTTTCTATTGCACTTACACTCAATTCTTAGAACTTAAGTTCTGCCCCTCTTGTGTGAGCCTTGCCTTGGGACCCTTGAGCTCCCTCCGAACTTGGACACATAAGGGCTGGCCCTTCCGCACTGCACAACTCAATTTCTGATTAACATCTTGGGTGTATGCACTGCATGGGGTTCCTGAACTCCCTTGGATCTCTAAAACACCATAGATAAGAGAAGGCTTGGAAATCTGGATCTCGGAAGTGGTTCAATCTCATATTATTAGGCATTAAGTCTGAATTAGGCTGCTCGGATGCAACTGATGATTTATGATGTATTTTTTATTATTCCAGTTGTTTCTTTTGGGCTGTAATAATTTGTACAAACTTGGGGGACTTAGTAAATAGGGGGTACGAGATTTATTTTTATGCATCAAGGGTAGAGATCCAGCCTGTAGGGGTTTGTTATGATTTCTGCAATTTCACACCTAGAAATCATGCCTATATGTTAACTTTTAATTTCTGCAAATACGCCTAGATATCATGCCTATAGGGTTAACTTTTAATTTCTGCAAATACACCTAGAAATCATACCTATAGGTTTAAACTCTTATTTCTGCATATACACCTAGAAATCATGACTATAGGTTTAAACTCTTATTTCTACATATCCACCTAGAAATCATGCGTATAGGTTTAAACTCTTATTTCTGCATATCCACTTAGAAGATCATGCTCATAGGGTAAACTTTAATTTCTGTATTTCTGCAAAACTCACGTCTAGAAATCATGCCTATAGGATTCGTTCATAATTTTTGCAAACGCGCATAGATATCCTGCCTATAGGTTAACTTCGAATTGTTTTCGCAAAAAAAAAATCCATATAAAAACATGGTCTACAAACTGCTGCATTCTGCATCTACAAATGTCACTAGGCAAACCATTTGTAGGTTTGAATAATAAAAGATGAATATAGAGAGCATGTTCATAGGACCTTCTATTAACATCTAAAAGGTGTCCAAATCATTATTCATATAGAAAGCATGCCTATAGGAAATTTCGAATCTGAATAGAAGTAATATTAACTGCTTGAACTCGTAATGTTCCGCTAAAAATTGGTAACCCCTGTTAGTTTGCACATTTTTTTCTAAAATCGGTATATATCACGCCTAGTTCTAATCAACACTTAGGTCAATCAGATCAGTTTCAAACAACTGCGTTCGAGTATGCCTAATGTAGACTTTTCGCCTAAAAATATACGTTGAACCAGTCCACTCGTCGCTTTATTTAAATAAGACCAAAATCAGTGCGTGAAAGACATGCTAAACTCTGTGATTTTAGATGATTTATGGAGGCATATTTGAGCCTTGCTTGCTTGTCTGTTTCCCCTTCTATTTGCAATTATTTATTTTAGTTGACGCCTTAGTATTTTATCCTTTGAAACTTCTAAAAGACCCAAACCCCTTTCCCTTTAGGATTAGTAGTCCATTTGCCTCAAGGACTGATAGGATTGGGACGGGTAATAGCATGCAATAAGTAAACGATACCATTCTGCGCTTTAATACCTTGACGGGGTGGGAAGGGTAGCCATGGAGATGATGATTACACGATAACACTATGCGTACAATTGGGTACCAGTGTTGTGCGAATGATCCATGTAATGTATAAACCTAGGACCCCCCCTCCCTCTTTATTAGTTTAATAATTTTCAAAATTTTAAAAGCTGTCCCATCTTCAACTTTCGTTTCTTATACTTTTTTTAAGTTGTTTGCACCAATTATTTGACCCCTTCCCTTTACTTACGTATCTCTTCTTTAATCACAAAATAGTTTTCTTTCTGAATTCCAACACTTTTAAACCCTTTGTGTTTCTTATTTGTAACGGTTTCTCGCATTTGCAATACTTGCTTGTTTACTTGTTTGTTTGCATTAAAGTCACAATTGTAGCATGGCTGAGAACCTCACTAGTGGATCTTGAGGGGTGCCTAACACTGTCCCCTCGAGATAATTTCTAGCCCTTACCCAAACTCTGGTTTTCATCTTAAATTCTTCAAAAAAAAAGTGTCCTAATGCAATATAATCATTAGGTGGCGACTCTCCCAAATATCCAAAATCCAATTCCCAAATGGGAATAGATTTGTCTTCCCAAATGTCGTAAACCCGATTCTGCATCTTAGAGGAAAAGGGGGCATCGACAGCATGGCGACTCTGCTAGGGATCCTTTAGGCTTTTACCATTGCATGCTATATGTGACTTTATTACTTTCTTTATTGCTTTGTTTAATGCCTTTATTTGAAACTGACTTGTTTATTTCGTTTTTTTTTCTTTAATTACTTTCATTTACCACTTTTCCATCAATGCTGTCGTAATTTTTGAGCAATCATTGTAAAATTTATTGTATGAACGTGAAAATACATGTCAATATGTTTCATTCTTGTAAATTGCCTTTTCAACATCATATTCCACTCGTGCCAAACAAATACTATAGCAACACTTATAATGAGTAGTTTCACACTTCCAATACTATCATCCTTTAAATTTGGCAAAGGCGTATTTGCGGTAAAACCAGTCGATCAGCGGTGCAGTCGACGGTTCTATGCCTTTCGCTCTTGAGTTTTCCGCTCAAGGGTACCTGTGTAATACCCCGATAGAAACCTTACTCCATTTAAACTGTACATGCATCATGGTCAAACCTAGCTGAGTCAGTTATGTTGTCCACATAATGATTCATTAAGATAGCCTTGTCCAAAGTCCACTTGGTTTCCTTGAAAACCAAACGGACACCTCCATGTTCTGTGCATTTATTTGGAGAACTTAAGTGCTTTCTATACTAATTATTGGTTTAAATAGTCGAGTCCGGTGGGGGTAAGGGCCTAACACTTTGTTTTGCAGAAATGAGGCACGAAGTCCCCAGATTTGGCATGGTAACCAACATTCATCCAAGGCTGCTGAATTGGTGGAAAGACCTCCATTCTAGTGATCATACACTCGTCCGCAAGTACTTAGGGAATCTGCCTTCTCTTCTAGAGATTCAGCCTAACAACAGAATCATAGAGGCTGCGACATTGTTCTGGGATAGTGACAAGCCCATGTTCCGCTTTGGGGACCTTGAAATGACTCCTTTGCTTGAAGAAATAGGAGGTTTAGCAAGAATTCCTTGGGAGACTCCAGGTTTGCTTATGCTAGAAAATCGCAAAGCAAAGGGTTTCCTTAAGATGATTGGATTAAAGGAAAACCCAGACTTGACATGTTTGAAAGACTCTTACATCCCATTTGACTATCTATACGAGAGGTACGACCATAGCAAGTCATACCGCACCTATTCAGATGAGTTTGCCATCACCTCATTGGGACATGTCCATAGAAGGGTCTTCGTTTTCATGTTTTGCTTTTTGGGGATGATTGTATTCCCATGAAGAAGGCTAGGGTCCACACCAGACCGGCCATGGTAACTAAGACTTTGATGGAAGGTATTAGTGGGCAAACCTTCAGCATAGTGCCTATGATCGTCCCCGAGATATACCGTGCCTTGAACAACTGTCAACGGAAAGGCAGTCATTTTGAGGGTTGCAACTTATTACTTCAGCTTTGGCTCATGGAACACCTCCAGAAAGGGGAATACCGATAAGAGATCCTACGCAGAGATTGGGATGATCATATCGCCTTCCACCAGCCAAGGCGTATGAATTATATGCCTAAAATGTTCGCTCAATCAGAGGACGCCAGAGGATGGGTAGAATTATTTGAAAATCTAAAATAAGACCAGGTATAATGGATGTTTGAGTGGTTCCCCACGGATGAATTCATTGTTCGATCCCGAGATGCACCATTTATCATACTGATTGGTTTGAGAGGAACTTATCCCTACGTTCCTCTCCGAGCCATGAGGCAAGATGGAAGAAAACAAATCATACCAAGGGTCGATAAAATGAGCCACTTTAGGGCCGATTTCCAGGATGACGATAGCCCTCACAGTTGCCAAGCTCAGCATTTGTGGCATTGCAAAATTGTTTTGGGGAAAGAATCCATTGAGCCAGACAGGTATCACACCGGTTGTGTGCTGCACTATTCGGGTTGGTTAGAAGACAATAACATGGGTCAGCCGGGATTCGTTCGAGGTCACATAATTATTGACAAGCACGCTGAAGCACGGGTTAAGTATAATCAACTACACAAGAGAATTCAAGAGTGTGAAAGTGAGCATCGGGAAATACAAGAAGCCCATCAAAAATTGATTGAGGAGTGGAAAGATATGGCTGTCAGCGCCAACAATCGGCTAGGGTATTTGGAGCGGGGGAGATGGAAGGAAAGTTCATCAAGAGGATTGAAGACTGCCAAAACGCTGAAGGAAATGCATGCGGACATCTGGCCCGAGCCTACTTGCTGCTAGGACTACACGAGTTGGTAGAGCTGTTCGAGGGAGACAAAGATGCCAAATCTGGGGAAGGTCCTTCTAGGACCAAGTAGTTAGGAGTCTTTATTTTGCTTTAATGATGTAATAAGGCCAATGGCTACTAGTGACGTTTTACTTCCTATTATTTAGCGTTGTTTTGGATTTGTCTTATTCTTATCAATAAAATGAGGCATTTAGCATTATAAGTTCTCCAAAACTATTTGTCGCTAGGCCTACATCGGGCACAACGAGGCACCAAAACTAGGATGCGATTTATATTTTTTCACACAACATGTTTAAATACTACAATATTTTTTCCTCATAACCCGCACTAACTTGTTACCTTTTTATTTTTCTTTTATTTTTATTCCCCTCCCCAAAGGTAAGTTCGTGCATTCTAGCACTATCGGCATACTCCACAAGATCCAAGGGCCCTCCACCTCCTCCTCCGAATCCTATTCGGAACAAAAACAAAGGTAGAATGGGAGATCCAAGCGCCAGAAAGGAGATCGAGATTCCTCAGGGTACCCCGGTTGCTAAGGAAACAGCTACACAACTAGAGCAAAAGCTGTTGAAATTCCGAGAAGAATTGGATGAGGTTCGCAATTTGGCGAACCTATCATTTTCCCTCAATGCTCTTGATGTCAACACACAGAACCCTGCACCTCCACAAAACACCCCACAACCACAGATACAACCCACTCATACCCAACACTGTAACACATGCCACACTCCCAACAACACTCCACTACTCATTCCCGAGCCACTGAACGCCACAAATGACCATCTCTACAACACTCTTATTTTTGTGGATACTGTGCCCCACTACACCCAACCAATATCAAATCCACCTGAGTTTGATGATAAGGACTCCCTTATCAGGAACTTAACAGTAGAACTCAAGAAGTTAACCAGCCGAGTTCAGGGCGTGGAAAATAATAAAGGTATTGAAGGGTTAAAGTATGAAAACCTATGCATTCAGCCAGATGTTGAACTTCCGGAGGGGTACAAACCTCCCAAGTTCGAAATGTTTGATGGAACAGGAGATCCTAAAGTCCACTTGAGGACATATTGCGATAAGCTAGTTGGGGTTGGAAGGGATGAGACGATTCGTATGAAGCTCTTCATGAGGAGCCTGAAAGGAGATGCACTATCCTGGTACATCAGCCAGGACCCCAAGAAATGGACGAATTGGGTAGGTATGGCATCATACTTCATGGATAGATTCCGATTCAATATAGAGAATGCACTGGATGTGTTCTACATATAGAATTTGAAGAAGAAGCCCACCGAAATATTTCGTGAGTATGCTACTCGTTGGAGGTCAGAAGCTGCGAAGGTCAGGCCGGCCTTAGAAGAAGAGCAAATAAATAGATTCTTCGTCCGGGCTCAGGATCCCCAATATTACGAGAGGTTGATGCTGATCGAGGGTCAAAAGTTCTCTGATATCATCAAACTTGGAGAAAGAATCGAAGAGGGCATTAAGAATGGTATGGTTACAAATCTTGAAGCATTGTAGGCCACCAATAAGGCTTTACAGATCGGTGGCACGTCCAAAAAGAAGGATGTAAGTGCCATAATGGTCACACAGGGAGCCAAATCACCACCAAAATACCACACTTACCCATCACCTCCACTTACATATCAGCCCATCTCGAACTACCAAACACCCGCACCCTCCTATCTACCTCCCGTTTACCAATCCTCTCCACATCTCACATATCAACCCACCTCGCCCAGATACTCTCAACCAGCACCTATTTACCAAGCTTATAACGCTCAACCCTCTCGCTACCAATCACCATCCAACCATCAAAATTTCCCAAGACCCAGGCCAAATTTTAACCGCAAGCCTCCCAGACAATACACAGCCATCGCTGAACCAATTGACCAGCTATATGAAAGACTTAAAGCTACTGGTTATGTCACTCCTATCCTAGCCAAAGCTCCAGAAAATCCCTCCCAGTGGGTCAACCCCAACAAGACCTATGCTTATCATTCCGGCATGAAGGGACACACCCTTGACGAGTGCCTCTCATTGAAAGGCAAGATTCAAACCTTGATCGACAATAAGGTCATAGTAGCAAATGAGCCTGCTCCTAATGTTCGTAGCAGCCCTCTGCCTGACCACAAAGGTGGAGCCATTCACATGATCGAGATCGAAGATGATTGGGACCCCAAAGGGTCTATAGGTTTGATTGCTGAAGGAGATGAACCAAAGAAACCGGTGGTCACACTTAACCTAATTGTTGTGCAGAATCAGCCCTCCAGGGATGGTGAAGTAAATATGTCTATACCTATTGAATTTGAAGCGCCTCCTTCTGCAAAGGCGCCCGGGCCAATCGAGGTTGAATTTGGAGTTCCAAAGGCACCTACACCCTTTGAAGTTATTGTGTTACCACCAAGGGTGCCCATTCCGGTGGCAATGTCAGACATAACACCATTCCACTCAAATGCCATACCATGGGATTACACTGCTGAAGCTAGGAGGAAAGGAAAGACCAAGACAGGAGAAACGATTGACGCGCAAGGAATGACCAGAACAGGGAGGGTTTACACCCCAGAGCACCTAGCCGAGTCCAGTAAGAAAGCCCCGAGATGGCCTATTGAAATAGGGCCCGACAATCTTTGGAGGAAAATACAAGCTAAGGAGTACTCGGTCGCTGAGCAGTTGAACAAAACACCGGCACATATATCTATCCTGGATCTTCTACAGAGTTCAGACGCTCACAAGAATGCCCTAATGAAGATACTGAACGAAGCTTATGTGCCCAGCAATATAACCGGGGGTGAAATGGTGAATATGGTGGGGCAAGTGCTGGAGAGCCATAAAATAACCTTCGACGAAGATGAGTTGCCGCCAGAAGGTTTGAGCCACAACAAGGCATTGCACATCACCGTGTAGTGCGAAGATTATTTCATCACTAGAGTCCCGATTGATGGAGGATCAAGCCTCAACATCTGTCCGCTGATAACTCTCAGAACTTTGGGAAAAAGCCTGCACGAGATCAAAGATGGGGCTATCAATGTCAAGGCCTTCGATGGGTCCCAATGATCTACCATCGGAGAAGTCAGCCTATGCTTACAAATGGGGCCAACATGGTTCGACATTGACTTTCAAGTAATAGACGTCCCGACATCTTACAACATGCTATTAGGAAGGCCCTGGATCCATGCTGCTGGAGCCGTAGCATCGACCCTGCATCAGGCAGTGAAGTTTGAATGGAATCACCAAGAGGTGATCATTCATGGTGATGGTAGTAACCCCATATATAGTCGCCAGGCCATCCCAATGATTAGAGGCAGAAGGAGAATATGCGGAGAAACATACCACCACGTCAAAAGGGTCAACGCTGTAGATAAGGATAAGTGGTGGGACAAAAAGATCTAAAGTATCCTGAATTGGTGTGGGTACGAGCCTAGAAAGGGACTTGGTAAAAATCTTTAGGGGATCACTAAGCCCATCAAACTAAAGAAGCTTGGTACTACATTTGGCTTAGGGTACGGTTATACTTGGGAGGAATTTCAGAACTGGTCGCCACCATGGCGCGGCCCCTACTATCCATTGGAATTTCCGATACCTAGCCTGGAGCAGACCTTCCAACCGGCAGATACTATATATGGGTCAGAAGAAGATGAAGCGTTGGCAGCCATGAAGAATTTGTTCGTGGAGGATGATGATATGGACTGCTGTGTTCTTTTCGAGGAGGAAGGGGAGGAAGGCCCTTCCATACAAGTTGTGAAAAGAGGAGACCGCCTCAGCAATTGGTCAATTAGGATCGTCAGGGCCCGAAAGGCTTCTGGGTAGCAAGGCTAAACAAAAGCACCATGCATCTCATTTTTAGCTTACTTTACTAGTTGATTTCCTTTCCGCATTGTTTTTAATTTTGAAAAGAGCTCCGATGTTTCAAACAATTATCAAAGCATTTCAGTTTATCATATATATCGCTCTTATTATTTTCTCTATCATTTACTCTATTTTATACAACATTACTATTACTTATCTTGACGATGAACCAATGATTGTGACTCGCAACGAAATAATGCAACAAAAGGACATAGACTCAGAAAAAGACGAGATACCTGAAGAGGTCGTTACAGAAGTTGAGAATTTTGAGAATAGACCTAAATCCAACCTGGAAGAAACTGAGGTCATTAATTTGGGAGATACGGAAAATGTCAAAGAAACTCGCATCGGTGTTCACTTGTCACCATCAGAAAAGGAAGAATATACGAAATTTTTAAAGGAATATGAAGACATATTTTCCTGGTCATATGATGATATGAATGGCCTCAGTACATCTATTGTAGCTCACAAACTGCTCGCAGATCCAACCTGTCCACTGGTAAAGCAAAAGCTCAGGAAATTCAAGCCCGACATGAGTTTGAAAATCAAAGAAGAGGTTACTAAGCAAGTCAAAGCTAAGTTTCTCAAGGTGGTGGAATATCCAACGTGGTTAGCCAACATTGTGCCAGTACCAAAGAAGGATGGGAAGGTTAGAATCTGTGTCGACTACCGGGATCTTAACTGGGCCAGTCCCAAAGATGACTTCCCCTTGCAAAACATACACATTCTTATCGACAACTGCGCCAAGCATGAGTTGCAGTCTTTCATTGATTGTTTTGCTGGGTATCATCAGATATGGATGGATGAGGAAGATGCAGAGAAAACGACTTTCATCATACCATGGGGGATGTATTATTACAAAATGATGCCGTTTGGGTAAAAGAATACTGGTGCCACCTACATGAGAGCCATGAATACCTTCTTCCATGACATGATACACAAGGAGATTGAGGTATATGTGGACGACGTCATCATCAAATCCAAGAAAGCCACTGATCATATGGAAGATCTGATAAAGTTCTTCAACAGACTGAGAAGATACAATCTGAAACTGAATCCCGCCAAGTGTGCATTCGGGGTTCCTGCTGGAAAACTACTGGGTTTCATCGTGAGTCGTCAAGGAATAGAATTGGACCCATCAAAGGTCAAAGCCATTCAAGAATTGCCACCGCCAAAGAACAAGAAGGACGTAATGAGTTTCTTGGGAAGACTCAACTATATCAGCCGGTTTATAGCTCAGTCCACGATTATTTGTGAACCCATCTTTAAATGACAATCGGAACCCATCATTTGTGAAGACCTAATGATTTACACTTTTCTAGTTCAAATTCTGGTTGCCGTGGTTTCAGAGGTCTATTGGGTTGATTTCGAGTGGTTTTTGGTCTCAATTGAGTCATTCTGTGTCATTACTGGTGCTGTATTGCTGAGATGCTTTCCTGGTTTTTGTGAAACTATTTTGGTTCAAAATCACTCCAATTGTTGCTGTGTTCGACTGGCTGGATTCCAGTAGTTGTTGTTTGCTGCTGACCTTTCCTTGTTTCTATTTGATTCACACTCCAGGTACACGTTTCAAACCACCTCGATGTAAATGTGGAAATGGAAGTGAAATAAAGTATGATCATATTCTCTGCTTTAGGATGTATTCACTTGAATGATGTTGGATAATTATCTATATTCTAGTTAATATTTGTTTATCTAAAATAGTTTAGGCTGAATTTGTAATAACGACAATAGGTATATGAACTGTTTAATTAGGATTGCTTCTATTGATTTGAACCGTTTGTATTTGTAATAGACTGATGGACTGTTAAAACTGGAGACTGTTCGTCTAATTTTGTTTTTGTTGTGTAGTTCAATATTTGAAATTAGAATACTAGCTGAAACAGGAAATCACTTCGAGGTTTATGTGAATTAACAGTTGAAAAAAAATGAGTTGAGATGAGTTATGTATTAACAGGAAATAACGTCTTCTCATTAATGATTACAATAGCTCAGCTCTGAAATCACAAACCACTTGAACGCTGACTTAGTAATGTTAGTTGAGTTAATTCAATGATAATTAGTCCGCTTTGTGTAGTAAAATCATTATTTTCAGCTTGTTTTTCACCTAGTGGTATCTAAGAATTCACTAGTAGTTAATAAGTGAAATAATCTGAGTATTAAATCAAAATTTGAGTGATCAGTGTTTCATTAATTTGAGTAGCACCTTGAATAACTTGAAGAAGTTTCAGTGATTATTTGTCCAATTTGAATTGAGGTTGGGTCTGGTTAACGATCAAGGATAGATAATCCATTTTCGGGCAATTTGGGCCTCAGTGCCTTCATAGACGGCCCACATCCTGTCCCGGTCATATGTCCATTTGGACCTTGGCCCCAGGTTATGACTGGCATGCCCTTTATACATACCTGGGTTAAGGATTTTCTAGATGGGTTGCGTTCGGGCCTAAAATGGTTAAAAACCTGAATTCACATGAGTTCATGGACCCAAATGCATCAACTATTAAACAAATTAATTAGGACGCCTTTATTTATTAGAGACAAATATTAAATAGAAAACTATAGATTGCTTTAGGTTTGTCCGTTAAAATAACAAAACGAGATGAGCCTCGCTAAACAAAATACATAAATTGCGGGGCCCTTGATACATGTATATACTAAAATACTTAGAATTCGGGATGGGCCGTTTAGCGAATTTCACGGCTTTCCCCAAAGATAATAATGCGTTAGTCACTTTAGGCGCGCTTTTAATAATTTACCTTCTTAAACTCGGATGTGCATTTCATGCGACCTAAATCCAAATCCCAAAATGTCGAATAAGAATATGTCGAGGATCCGGGTACATTTCATGTGACGTGATCCAAAAACACGTTCTTAAACGACGTTCACTTTCTTAACAATTGACTAAAAGCGGTAAATAATTCTAAAATTTATAGGTTTAACATGTATAGAAATCAGATTTTAGCCAAATATAGCAGTTGAGCGACCGTGCTAGAACCACGAAACTCGGGAGTGCCTAACCCCTTCTCTCGAGTTAACAGAATTCCTTACTCGGATTTCTGGTTCGCGACTGCAATACAGAGTCAAACCCTTTCCTCGATTCGGGATTCAATCTGGTGACTTGGGACACCATATATCTCCCAAATGGCGACTCTGAATCTCTTAATAAACGGATCCCGTTTCTATTGTGCTTTAATTGGAAAAACTCCATATATTATACCCTTCACGGGGTGTAGTAGCGAAAAAGGAGGTGTGACAGCTCTGGCGACTCTGCTGGGGAGGAGAACCCAGAACTTTTGTTCAGGGTTCAAGAATTCGAGCTCAGTTAAATTGTTATATTTGGCTTTATCTAATTTTTGTACATGTTCCATGCTATATGTGCTAAATGTTTTACCGCTTTTATATTTGTCGAATTGTATATAAACTGTCGCGAATCCCTTCCTCTTTCTGAGTCTTTTACATCATGGAGAAGGGTGCACTTCATGTAGCTTCTCTTTTGTTTAGAGTCTTTCCCAATTTGGAACGAGGTTTGGATAAGTTGCTAAGCTGGCGGAGCTTCTGTATCCCCGGTACACTGCCTCCCCCTCGACCCGAGTTGTCTGCTCGGGTAAGCCAGGTCTAGACCAATAAACCTAAGTTTAAACCTAGAATAACAATAACCTCATGTCGGATACCTAGTAGGACGCTTGTTTGCATCATGTGCATTTGACTTAGGGGACTCAACACAGGGGTTGGGTCTGTCTAGGACAGGTGACCTAAATTGAAATGACCATCCTGATGCATCTTACGTGCAACTTGCGCATTCATTCGCTCGGTTTTGCATGTGGACCGGCTTGTATATAATGAGTGAAAAATTGTGAAAAATAACAGTGTTAGGACTAAGTGAGGGTAATCATTTGTTTGAAAAAAACCAATGCCCAAATAGTACCGAAATGCTGTCGGATTTTTGAAAAATGCAAAAAAAGAGAAAAAGAAAAATTGAAAAAGAGACAAAATTTGTTGCTCAAACTAGCTTTTATTTTGGTGAGTCTGCCTGAACTACGCTGGTTTGATTCTTATCGGATGTGAGATACATAGGCAACCCTCATCGGGTCCAACCACCCTTTTTGAAACACAGCAAAAAAATACCAAAACCTTAATATTTTGTCAAAATAAGTCAGGTGCCGCCACTCTTGTTTAAAATAAGCCGAACGTCCCCAAAAGGGTGTCGGAAGGCCTTTTTTGCAAGAACAGCCACCCCGAGTCATTTTAGAACGGTTTGCGGACACAACCTTAAAATCTCCCTTTCGGAAGTGCTGAAAGGCCGATTGGCAAAACTGAGTCTTTGTTTTCTTAAAATAAATATTTTTGAAAAATAGCCACTTTTCTTTTAAAGTCAAAATAAGTAATTACATGGCCAGTTTTCTTTAAATAGGCACAATTGACATTGAAGCCTTCTCAGTCTTGCGCAGGCCTACGGCGATGCCGAGTGATGCCCCGCGGGCCCCAGGATGTGAATCTTTGATGTACTCTTGATCTAGTTTTTAATCATCGAGTCTGTAGTTTGTTATTTTGAGTCTGCTTTTGTAGTTTCCCTTAAAGAAAAACAAATAGTCTAGTATCTCTTGTAATCGGCGTTTATTAATGAAATTTGAAAATCCCAAAAATTATTCCTTTATTTTTGCATTCAATTTGCAAGAACTACGCTTGGTCTGATTCATGCGGGGTCATGATACGTAGGCAATCTCCATAGGATTCGACCATAACCAAAAGAAAAGAGAGGAAAGAAAAGAGAGGAAAAACAAAAAAAGGCAAAAAGAAAAGAAAAGAGCGAAAAAACAAGAAAGAGGGAGAGAATAGGAACAAGAGAAGACAAAGGCAAGAGTGAAAAGAAGAAAAGAAAAAAAAACAAAGAAAGAGAAAGTTTGCAATTGGAATTAAGGAAAAGGCCAGGACGACGCATGCGACCGATCAAAAGCATAATAGGAACTGTTAACTGCTTAGGTTCATTCACTCCCTAAATGTACGGGTACCAATATGTTAAATTCCCTAACGCTAACGTGATGGTTTCATTTCGTCATATCATTCCAGAAAGGTGGTTGGTTTGTGGTTTTAAAGTGGTAACTCTTCTTTGCAACACAAGGACAAAAGGCAATGGCGAACGACAGTAGAAATAAGTTGGTTGATACAGGTGCCCGACATCAGTTGGTTGAACGGGATAATGGGTTGGGTGAAGAGGTGCAGATGTTAAGACAATACGTGGCAGACATGTATCAAGCCTCGATAACTGGGAAGGCACCACCCCCTCCACCACCGATTTTTTCGGATGCTGCCCTTACCCAAGCTCCACACACAACGCCAAATGATCCTCCATATTCTCTAGATACACCCGCTTATCACAATTTTTCCAACTACCCTAGTAGCTCCATCACTCATCTTCCAGTCACCTCTCCCCAACATTGCCCTCCTGTCATATCCATTACTCCCAATAATGAATACCCACTCAAAGCTCGTAATGCCCAATATCACCCCTCAGAGGTTTCCCACAAGGTCCCTGATTCCTACAAGAAGAGCTACTGAGATGATCTTCATGCTAGAAATGAAAAGGTTACAGGAAGAGAAAGGCGAGATGGGGTACCCAGGAAGTTGAAAAGCACAGAACAGTCCTTAAGGGACAAGCGAAGACTGGGAGGCCAGGGTAGCATGACTTGTAAAGAACTGATTGTGTCCCGTGACATCCGCATGCCTGCAGGGTTCAAAGTACCAAAATTTAACTTGTATGATGGGTGTGGAGACCCGGTGGCCCACCTAACGGTCTATTGCAACGAAATGAGGATTGTTGGAGAGAAAGATGATTTGATGATGGCATATTGCAGTGAAAGCCTAGCTGGGACAGCCTTGGACTGGCATACCTATCAAGATGTTGATAAGTGGCTTACATTGGGTGACATGGCTCAAGATTTTATCCGTTACTTTCAATGCAAATCGAGCATTACCCCAGGCAACTCCTCGCTATCTAAGATGGAAAAGAGGCCGGAGGAAAGCTTTAATGAGTTTGGGCTCAGATGGAGGGAGAAGCTGCTCGAGTCAGTCCCCCGATTAGAGAAGAAGAAATGGTTGAGCTATTTCTACAGACCCAGGGACCCACCTACTTCAGCCATTTGATCCCGTCTTTGGGAAAGCCTTTCAATGATGTGTTAAAAATGGGGGAGCTAGTAGTAAAAATGATCAAGTCAGGCAAAATCGTGAGATGTTCGGAAGCCATTCAGAATATTCCAGTCAGCTTGGGTGGAAGAAAGAGAAATAGAACAGACGATCCGATAGGTTTTCCTGATCAACACTTCCAGCCTCGACGTCGTCCCCATGGTTATCCTAGTGCACTAGATGACCCTCCCCAATGCTACTTCTCTCCAAAGAAATCCCAAAGTCGCACATCACATTCCTAGTACCCAGCTCCTCAAAATGCCCATCTACCCCTGCGAGCTTACCAAAAACACCCCGGATCAGGTTTTCGGCCCAATCCAGCATTTAAGAATGAGAGGTTACGGAAGAAGAAAACCTTCACTCCGTTGGGAGAATCATATGACGGTCTGTTCCAGAGGTTAAGGATATTGGACATGTTGAAGCTGATTAAGATAAAAACGCTGAACCCTCTTCCAAAGAAGTTTGATCCTTCTCAAAGGTGCGCATACTGCTTAGGTGCCCTGGGGAATGACATAGAGAAATATTAGAATCTGAAGAATGCAATTCAGAAGCTTATTAATGCAGGTGACATTGTCGTGCAAAGTCCCGATGCAGCAAACACTAGCCCAAGTCTATCTCCTATGCATAATGAGACGCATATGGTGGGTATGGTTTGTTTTGAAAAGGAACATGAGAACTCTCCTGAGATCCCTAGAGGACCAGATCCTACTAAGGTTTCAGCGTTATTAGAGGTTGATCGCGAGAACGAGCCGGCAGAAGGAACCCAAAAGCGGGTTGCTAAGAACAATGTGATGAAGACTTGTGAAAATTCCAGCAATATTGGTGTGAAACTCAGTGGCTAGGATGACGTGCTTGGTAATTGGGAAGACGCTCCATCTCTTGGAGTTTTGGTAGTTTATTTTGTTGTCATTTCTGTTGTCCGGGTTATTTCAGGGTGTAATCCGGATATTGTCTGGTGACTCAAACCCTTCTATCCTTTCACTTTGCCTTGTTTGTCTAGTGCTATCTAGGTTGTTCAAGGGTTGTAACCCTAGTCTAGTTTGCTTGTTTTGTTGTTTAAACCCTTTCACCGTCGGTCTAATGCAATTCTATGTTTCCTGCCATTGCTAGTTCTCTTCTCCTTTTACAGTTCTTTTCACGCTGGTTCTAGTGACATGACATGCACGCATAATTCTCAGCCTGGCTTTAAAAGTCAGTTTAGTAATGAAACAATGAAACAATGTTGGAGATGTAAGGACATTTGAGAGAAGTAAGTAAAAGCATTTTGAGATCACTTCAAGCCCAAATTGTGTGAAACTGGGAGCAGATAAAACATAAAGGAATACTGTTGAAATGCATCCTACTGCATCAGTTTAAAGCCAAAGGTAAGTTTGCCCCAAGTTTACAGGGGCCGTTCGTGGTACCATGTTTGTTGTCCAATGGGGCTGGATAATTGACAAATATAGGAGGCAAATACGTGAATATGGTTACTAATTCTGGTGCAATCAAAGGATATTACGTATGTTTTCCTCAGCTTGTTTAATTGTGTAGTTTGTACTTGGCATATTTTGGAGATTGGAATGACGAAGGCATTTTGTTCTGCTATCCAAACACTTTATCCTTTGTTACCCCTTTGAGCCTCAGTTATTTTTTTTCATAACCCTCTTTCAGAATCAGTAGCAAAGATTAGAAACACAAGTATGGAAGACAAGTAAAGGAAAAAGGAAAAAAGAAAGAATGAAAAGAGAGAGAATGAAAACTGAAAGAAGAGAAAAACAAGAGAAAATAGAAAAAAATAGAAAAGAAAAAAAAAGAAAAAAGAAAGAAGAAGAAAAAGAAAAAAAACAACAAAAAGAGAAAAGGAAGAAATAAAGGAAAAGAAGAGAAAGAGGAAGAAAACGAAAAGAGAAATCACAACAACAAAGTAATTTCTATGGCCTAAACTACGTTTGACTTGATCCCGAAAGGGTACGTAGGCAGCCTCCCTCTGAGGTTCAGTCACACCAAAATAAAAATCCAAAAGTCCCCAAGCAAGAAACTGGGGCAGGAGTTGTGGTTGTTGTGGGAAATCTGATTCCGAAAGTTGTAATTTTGAACCCATGATGAAATTGTTTTGAGCCTTTAATACCTTTTCTTTCTAACCCTATCCAAAAGCCCACATTACGGTCCAAAGAAAGACCTTCTGATCAATCTTCGAGAGATGCCGAGTCAAGCGAGTAGAGATGAACCATATCAGGGGCAACACTCCGGTCCAAACAAGGGAAATGAAGAATGAGAGAGTCTTGATGATAAATGCCCTCACGGGTACCGCAAGGCGATGAAAGCTGAGAGAAAACAAAATGAGAGAGTCTTATTAGTGAAAATCTTCACGGGAACCATAAGGCGACGGTGAGACAAGAGAAAACCAAAATGAGAGAGGCTTGATGGTGAAAACCTTACGGGCACCACAAGTCGAATAAGGACTGTGAATCAGATCGGGTGAGCAGAGCATTGAAACCCAGTTTCGCAGCGAAAAGGTGCAACAAGAGCCGAATATTAGATTTGCTAAATAGAATAGGCTGCAGGTGCATGTCAAGGTTATTAGAGTCGGTATCCACATCCGATAGGTTTCTACTTTGTAGTTTTCTTGTTAGGAACCATCTCTTTCATTATCCTCCTACTATATTCCTTTTGTCCTGTTTACTCTCTCCTCTTGAGTCTGTCTGGTCATAACAAGTGAGAAATGACTTCAAAATTTACCACCAGCTTTCCAATTGCATAAAACGGGATCTGGTAAACACATCAAAGCGTCATAAGTCAGGAAATAACAGCAAGCACATTGAGTTGGAAACAATTAACATGCTTTGTGATCCTTGTGAAATGCAAAGGCTTGGTATACATAAATTCATGAATGATGCAACAGATGAAGGGTGAGGGTGAATAAATCAAAGGAATTTCCTGTGATAGGATGGACAAAGGGTGGTAAACCAGTGACGAGCAAGACTTTCCAAGCAGAAATCAAAGTTAACATGGCAAATAAGGGAGCTATAGACCTCGAGGACCGGACTAGGGGTTTAATTTAAGAAAAAACAACATACCTCTTGAATGGGTGGCAATTGACGTGCTTTGAGATTCGTGAGAAATACAAGGGTTTGATACGTCCAAATTCAGGAACCATGCAACAGATGGAGGGTGTTTCAGTGAATGGATCAGAGGTATTCTCCATGTCAAGGGTAGTAAAGAAAGTGGTTAGTCAATAAACAAGCAATATCTTCGAATGGAATCAGCTATCATGACAAGTGAAGGATCAATAGACCCTAAGGTCGTCAAGAATGAACAACATGCACACTGAGGGGGCGACAAGTGTCCTGCTTTGGGATTCATTGAGACACAAAGGTTGGGGGATGCCAGTTCATGCAATGCAACACATTGAGGGTATTGGGTCTGAACGGAGAAAAGTTTTTATGGTGAGAATGGCAAGAAAAGGGGTAGGTCCATAAACAAGCAAGGTCTTCGAATGGAAATCAGTCATCTTGGCAAACGCAAAAGCAGCCGCCCTCAAAGTTCAAGGCCACAACCTAACCACCACATTTTAAACTCACAAGTCTCCTTTGTTTGAAATAGGAACAAAGTAGTGCAAGAAAGTTGGTTCAACAATAAGAGAAAAAAGAAAAGGAAGAAAAGAAAAGGAAGAAAAGAAAAGGAAGAAAAAGAAAAGGAAGAAGAGGAGAGCCGACAAAAGGGAAGTTTCTCAAATCTTTGCCCTTGCCTGTTTTGACTAGTGTGCACAAAATGCTGCCATTGCTTTTCACTTTTTTTTCCTCCTAGGAGTCTGATGGATTTTCCTAGGGTCAACATCTTAGTCTGATGAATTATTCTCATAAGGTAGAAGACCTAGTCTGATGAACTTTCTCCTAGGACCTAAATCTTAGTTTGACGAATCCTTCTCCTAAGTTAGAAGACCTAGTCAGATGAATTTTCTCCTAGGATCAAAATCTTAGTCTGACGAACCTTTCTCCTAAGATAACAAAAACCTAGTCTGATGAATTTTCTCCTAGGATCTAAATCTTAGTCTGATGAATCTCTCTCCTAAGATAGAAAACCTAGTCTGATGAACTTCCTCCTAGGATCGACATCTTAGTCCAATGAGTTTGTCTCCTAAGATAACAAAAGACCTAGTCTGATGAACTTTCTCCTAGGATCAAAATCTTAGTCCGATGAATCTTTCT
>MU781517.1:55987-66901 GCA_026770625.1 Nicotiana glauca
ATTCATACGCTTATCATCTCTAGGTTTATTTGATGTTAAAAACCCTAATTTTGGGGATTTACTTGGGTTCTTGATCCTATTTGTTTGGTTTACTGATTAATGATTAAAACCCTAATTTTTAGGGGGTTTTCGCTTGAGCTTTGAAATTGCTTGTTGTTTCAACTGTTTGTCGTCTCTGAACTCAACTGATTTGAAACTCTAGTCTCTTTGGGAGGCTATTCGAAGTCCTGTGAGTTTTTATTTGTGCATGTTTGAATGTTTGAAATCATTTAGCTTGATTCCTTGTTTCAACATTTTTTTTCTCTATATGTTCTACGGTTATGATTCTCACTTTACTCTCTGCATGTTTTCGACTCCTTCTATTATGCACTGAAGCCTAACTAACACGCTTTGAGTGTCTGCTCTATGCTATTGTTGTATGATGTTTCTTTTGCCATGACTTAGCCTCACATGTCTTCTATTTGTGCATGCATTATATACTGAGTTCCTCCTGTGATTTATTTAACTCGAAATTGATTTCAAAAACTTTTCCTTCCTTGAGATCCTGATTTACTAGCCTGTTAAAGTCTAATTGATTCTTTTCCTTTGATTGGCCTCACTGAATCTTTCCAAAAATAATTTCAAATCCTGTACTTAGACTTAATTGCCTATTGTATAACTTTACTGTTTCTTTTATGGCAACAGCCATTCTGCTTATAAGGCTGATTCTTCTTCCCTTATTTGGATCCTGTTAGTATCCGTTTGAATAAGAATCCCCTGATTAAAGGGGAATATTATACTAATTGATTCTGATTTGTGAGCATGCCCATATTTGTGTTAGATTTGTACTTATTACCTTATTTCTCTACATGTTTTCAAAGCTATAAATACTCTCCTCCTTTGTCTTTGAACACACGAACACAGAAAACAATCTGAGTTCAAACACTCTCTTATACATTAAAAAAAAACTCTCTCCATCTTTCTGCTGCTTGTGCTGCTATGGAATTTTGTTTGCTCTATTTTATTCTGCATTTTTGCTTTCTTTACTGGTATGTTCTAGTCAATTTTCAAGCTTCATCAACAACATGCTTCATTCCTGTCTATTTCTGATCATGTTTTCTTTAATTTACATGTCTTTCTAGCATGCTGTAACATGTCCCTTTCCCTTGTAATTCAATGTTTAATTTATGTGTACATCCTGTCAGTTGTTGGTTATCTATGTGATACTTTATGGATCCCAAACCCTCATATCCCTTTTATGCTTAAGTTATGGTTCAGAAACATGGCAATGTCTGAAACATTGTCCATGGATATGAACTGGGCCCTTTGGGCCTTAAGCTTGTCAGTTTCCCATCCCCATTCCTCTATTGTGTGTATGCTGAGTAATAGCCTTGGCCTGCCAGTACTTCTGATTATTGTTCAGGCCATGGCTTGACCTCCAGTGGGTCTTTAATCCCTAAACGCTTTATCATAGGTTTGGTCAGGGGTGTGCCAGTCTATTTTGTGGCTGGGCATGCCCACCAGCCTGCCTGGGTAGCCCCTCAACCCCTTTCTATTGCACTTACACTCAATTCTTAGAACTTAAGTTCTGCATCTCTTGTGTGAGCCTTGCCTTGGGACCCTTGAGCTCCCTCTGAACTTGGACACATAAGGACTGGCCCTTCCGCACTGCACAACTCAATTTCTGATTAACATCTTGGGTGTATGCACTGCATGGGGTTCCTGAAATCCCGATAAGAGAAGGCTTGGAAATCTGGATCTCAGAAGTGGTTCAATCTCATATTATTAGGCATTAAGTCTGAATTAGGCTGCTCGGATGCAGCTGATGATTTTGATGTATTTTTTATTGTTCCAGTTGTTTCTTTTGGGCTTTAATAATTTGTACAAACTCAGGGGACTTAGTAAAAAGGGGGACGGGATTTATTTTTACGCATCAAGGGTAGAGATCCTGCTTTTAGGGGTTTGTTATGATTTCTTCAATTTCATACCTAAAAATCATGCCTATAGTTTAACTTTTAATTTCTGCAAATACGCCTAGATATCATGCCTATAGGATTAACTTTTAATTTCTGCAAATACACCTAGAAATCATGCCTATAGGTTTAAACTCTTATTTCTGCATATACACCCAGAAATCATGCCTATAGTTTAAACTCTTATTTCTGCATATTCACCTTGAAATCATGCCGATAGATTTAAACTCTTATTTCTGCATATCCGCATAGAAATCATGCTCTTCCAACTAGAAGATCATGCTCATATGGTAAACTTTAATTTCTGCATTTCTGCAAAACTCACGTCTAGAAATCATGCCTATAGGATTCGTTCATAATTTCTGCAAACGCGCATAGATATCCTGCCTATAGGTTAACTTCTAATTGTTTCCGCAAAAAAAAAAATTCATATAAAAACATGGTTTACAAATTGCTGCATTCTGCATCTACAAACGTCACTAGGTAAACCATTTGTAGGTTTGAATAATAAAAGCTGCATATAGAGAGCATGTTCATAGGACCTTCTGTCAACATCTAAAAGGTGTCCACATCATTATTCATATAGAAATCATGAATGGTAGACATGGAGATGATGATTACACGATAACACTATGCGTAAAATTGGGTACCGGTGTTGTGCGAATGATCCATGTAATGTATAAACTTAGGGCCCCCTCCCTCTTTATTAGTTTAATAATTTTTAGAATTTTAAAAGTCGTCCCATCTTCAACTTCCGTTTCTTATACTTCTTTTAAGTTGTTTGCACCAATTATTTGACCCCTTCCCTTTACTTGCGTATCTCTTCTTTAATCACAAAACCGTTTTCTTTCTGAATTCCAGCACTTTTAAACCCTTTGTGTTTCTTATTTGTAACGGTTTCTCGCATTTGCAATACTTGCTTGTTTACTTGTTTGTTTGCATTAAAGTCACAATTGTAGCATGGCCGGGAAACATACTAGTGGATCTTGAGGGGTGCCTAACACTTTCCCCTCGAGATAATTCTAACCCTTACCCAAACTCTGGTTTTCATCTTAAATTATTCTAAAAAAAAGTGTCCTAATGCACTATAATCATTAGGTGGCGACTCTCCCAAAAATCCAAAACCCAATTCCCAAACGGGAATAGAGTTGTCTTCCCAAATGTCGTAAACTCGATTCCGTATCTTAGAGGAAAAGGTGGCGTCGGCAATAACCTGCTATCTCTTCCAAGGTGGGTGTGAGTTCAAAATCTGAAAAATGCAAGACGTTATGAGCTGGGTCCCAAAACGTAACCAACGCCTTTATGATGTCTCCTCTAGGCCTAATCTTCAACAACCCGGTGAGACCTCCCAAGTATAGATTGACCTTATCTTGCTCTGATTTACCCAGATCTTCCCACCACATATGCAACTCCAAAGGGATCTTGTTCATGACTGTTAGTGGTAAATTTTGACTCGTGCTCATTTTGCACATTTATTAGGGTGATTAAGCAAAATCAAGACTCATTTGACTCCAAAACAAAATTAACTCTATTTTTCTATCTTTTTTTCTTTTCAAATTTTCATTTCAAAAATAAAAGCCGACTTTGCAAATACGACCTTTCAGCACTTCCGGGGAGAAGATTTTAATGCCGTGCTTGCTAATCGGCCAAAATGTCGAAAAAGAGACCAAAGGTAGTTGTTCTTGCAAAACAGCCTTCAGGCGTCCTTTTGGGGACATCCGGCTATTTTCGACAAGAATGGCTTTACCTTACTTATTTCCAACAAAGTAATAAAATTTTGGTGCCTTTTGAGCTATTTTTGCAAAAAGGAAGTTGGACCCGATCGGGGTTGCCTACGTATCTCACATCCGGTGAGAATCAAACTGTCTTAGTTCGGGCAATTTTTACAACAAAAAAAACAACTTTTTTCTCTCTTTTTTTTTTCAAAACAAAACAAAAATTTCTCTTTTTTTTCTTCAAAATTTCGATAGAGTTTCAGTATATTTTGGACATCGATTTTTTCAAAAACAAGAAATTATCTCTCTTAGCCCTCACGTTGACTTTCCTTCTCTCAATTTTCCCCTATAAGCCAGTCAACATGCAAATTCGAAGCAAATGAATGCACAAGTAGCAAGTAGGATGCATCAGGATGGTCTTTTCATTTCGGATACACCTCTCCTAGGCAGACCCAACCCCTGTGTTGAGTCTCCAAAGTCAAATGCACATGATGCAGATAAGTGTTCCTACTAGGGATACGGCATGAGGCTGAGTTGTTCTAGGTTTAAAACCTGGGTGTATTGTTCTAGACCTGGCTTACCCGAGCGAACAACTCGAGCCGGGGGGGAGGGGTGGGGGAAGGGCTGCGTACCGGTAACCAAAAGATCATCCGGCTTTGCAACTTGTACAAACCTCGTTCTATTTGGGATATGACACTAACAGAAAGAAGTCACGCCAGCGTGCACTCCTCAGGAGCTAGAAGAGAGGGGTTTCGTAGCAGTTTATATATACAGTTCAAATAATATCAAAGCGGTAAAAGCAACATTTAGCACATTAAGCCCAAAACTTGTAAATAAAACTAGATAATAAATAAAGTCAAATATAAAAATTATTCTAAGCTCGAATTCTCAACCCTGAACTAGGAGTTCTGGGTTCTTATCCCCAGTAGTGTCGCCAGAACTATCACACCTCCTTTTTCCTATACCCCGGAAGGGTGTATAAGGAAATTTTTCTAATTAAAGGACAATTGACATCGGATTATTTATTAGATTCAGAGTCGTCACTTGGGCTAATTTATGGTATCCCAAGTCACTGGTTCAAATCCCGAATCGAGGAAATATTGACTCTGTTTTACAGTCAGCGAACACAGAAATCCGGGTAAGGAATTCTGTTAACCCGCGAGAAGGTGTTAGGCACTCTTGAGTTCCATGGTTCTAGCACGGTCGCTCAACTATTATATTTGTCCTATTTACTTGATTTTAATACATGTTTTAGCCTGTGGTGCAATTTTAACTCTATAGTCGCTTTTATTTAATTTTAAGAAAAAATTGCAACGTCATTTAAAATAAGTCTTGAACCACATCACATAAATTCATCTGCGGCTCTCGACATATTCTATCTAAAATTGTTGAGATTTGGATTTGAGTCACATAAATGCACACCCGATTTTAGGAAGGTAAATTATTAAAATAACGCACCTAAAGCAACTACGCATTTGCAACTTTGCGAGGGCCACAAAAAATTCGCTAAATGGCACGCCTCGATTTCTATGGGTTTAAAAGAAATAATTCAATGAGGGCCATGAAATTCAAGATTTTGTTTGGCATGGCACACCTCGATTTTCAATTTTAAAAGAAAATTTTAGCTAAGCTTGCGAGGGCCATAAATTATACATTCGGCTAATATGGCACACCTCAACTAATTGATTATTCCCATTGGGAAGATGTAAAGTTCTGGCTTAATCCAGTTATGAAATTAATCAAATCCTGAAATTTAATCTAAGACCTAGTTATAATTATATGGTGAGGCAGTTGAAGAATTGATTACCCAAATCGGAAATAAGTTAAGCAACAATTAAATGGGATGCACAAAAGGTGCACAGTACTGGGCTCGAGAGTAAGCCCATTCCTCAAACGATGATCAATCACACGTCAATGAGAAGGGAGGCTGTCCCTTTTGGCCTGACATCGAGCACCAAACATGGCAAACCATACATAAACAGAAGAATAATTGACTAAATTTCAGATTTTACTAATTGACTAATGGACATCAATTGAATATAGAACCCATACACGAATGCATCATTGAGACTGTCGATTTAACAGAAGACTCCATACAAGATCTATTTAAATTAAACCTACATGTATAACATTGGAATTGAAACCAAAAAAATTATTTTAACAAAGGCATTCTACTGGAAACCAAAAGATTCGAACATCAGATTGATTTAACAGAAACCCAGCACCTCTGTCACTCAAGATTTCCATATTATACCGACCTCCACATATATTTAACCCAAAACCTTGGTTCATTTGAAGAAAATAAATAATGAGCAAATTACCACATGGATTCAGCATCCCTTACCAAAAGTGCCAAAAAAACTTCATGCAAATAGATTATTAAGATCGAAACCCCTAGCATGCTCAACTTTGATTATATTAACTTTGCAATTAACAAAATACTCATGTAATCTGGACTCACACACATATCATGGATCTAAAAATGAATTGACACTTCTATCAATAACAAACCTAGAGATTTAAACAAATGGAAATCAATAACTACTAAACAACAAGCCCATCACAGTTTCAACATAAGACTCAAGGTTCGAAGAACAAACTCACTTTAAACATGCTAAGATAAAGAAATTGGCACAACAAGCTGAGAAAGAAAATAAATAAAGGAACATCTTATAAAGGAAAACATTAATCTTCATCTTTCTTTATAATACTTCATGAACCATTTCTTTACATGCTTAAGATCAGGGATATGTACTGGAAAAAGAGAAATAGAAACAAAAGAGTGGGGAATCAGCCAAGCAGCAATAGAGCAGAACCCCAGCAACAGTAAAATACCCAGTAAAATCGATTTCAGACCAAGAAAGATGATGTACAACAGTCCACAACCAGTTTCAATCGAACAGTAGCTCAGTAAACTTCAAATCAAACTTTTACAACCCAGATTCAACCCATTTCAAACCCAGAAGAATCAGAATTTTGCTTCAGAAATTAAGAACCTCCAGAATCACAGAATAAGTTTTAATGGAACAGTGATTTTTATGAAATTTTAGTTGTTTTTGATTTTTTCTGAATTTTATGCCTTTAAAGTCTGACTTCAATTCCAAGTAACAATACCTTTATAGGCAAGCCAATAGGGCAGCCTAAAAGAAATCAAATTTGCATTTGAACCCTTTTGAGATTTTTGTTTTAGCTTAAAGACCCTTAGCCAAATATCAGATTTTCATATTAATCCCCCAACCCAGCTTCCTAGAGGCTTCCTAATCTGTTACACTCAAGATTCCTAGGCTAATTTCCTAGACTACCCCTCGAACCCTGATATTTACCCCTCCAACCAAATACGGGAATGGGTCAAGTTGACCTTAGATTGAATCCATTCAAAACCCATCCTGAACCATGAGCCTGAACCTAAAGGCATGAACCCCAGGCCCAAATGCAATCAAAACCAAATTATCTGAGGAGAAACAAAAAAACAGAGGCAATTCGAACTATTTCAAAAAGAAATTAATGAACTAGAACTAACGAAATTAACAAATCGAAACTAACCTAATTAACAGACTAAATGTACTAAGAGGTTTTAAAATTAACATGCATAACAAAACGACCCTTAAGAAACTAAAAAAACGGAAAAGATCCAGAAGAAAAGCAGAAGATAGGAAAACAAATGAAAAAAACTGAATCAAAAGAAAAGGGAAATACCTAATAAGTGTCTCGGACTATAAAAGGTGGTGGCAAATCTTCAAATCCTCAGATTCTCGGCTCAATCTGAGACTAATCGTATATTTTTCATCAAAAACACACGATTAACATCAGAATGAACCTAAAACTTCGAAGAAACCTCGAATTGGAAAATTTTGGGATTTTAGGGTTAAGCTTGATTCAAGATTCGACGGGATTTGGGGGCATTCAAGGGAAATGGAGCAAAGATTGGGGAAGAGGAGATGAAGGAGGTTCTATGGTGTTACTTTGGGGGTGGTTGGAGGTGGCACCGCCGGGCTCAAAGCGGTGGGGAAGGGTGGCGACATTAGGGTTCGAGTGCAATAGACATAGTTTAGTGACTTTATTGTTACAAACGAAAGAAAAGTGACTTTAGGAGATAATTTGAGATAGTTGAGTAACCATTTGAGTAATTGACTCCTTTATTCTTATTAGTGGCCATTTTCTTTTAGAGAGACATAATATACTAATATAATTTTTTCAACCTATTATATTTTTCAATGGTTATGTCTAATGCCAAAGCAAATACAATAATTTGAAGTATACTTCTGAATAATTGAAAAAGTTCAAATATACCCTTAAACTAAGAAGGTCCAAATATACCCCAACATAGCTTCCACGTTAATGCGAGGGACATATGTGAACCTTTTTAATTATTCAAGAATATATTTGAGTAGAAATAGCACGGTCTAGCCAGTTTTCGGACTGGGCATTCAAAAATAGCCAGCGTTTACCAAGTCAATAAAAAATAGTCACTATTTTGCTGCAACAGAGATCGGTCCAGCATAATATACTGGAGTTCGGTGCAGCTGTGTATGTACTTCAAGCATATTATGCTGGAACTCCAACACAAGGAAAGTTCCAGCATAATATACTGGAGATTCGTTCACTTGTGTATGAACTTCCAGCATATTATACTAGGCCGGTATACTTTACCGGAACTCCAGTATATTATTCTGGAGTTCTAGTGTACTTATGCTGGAACTCCATCATATTATGCTGGAGTTCCAGCATACTTATCCTGGAACTCCAGTATAATATGCTGGAGTTCAAGTATACTTATGCTGGGACTCCAGCATAATATACTGGCGTATTTTCCGAGTTTTGAACAGTGTTTTCACTCAGATTTATCTTTACATGAAAAGTGGCTAAATTTTGATTACTTTTAAAATTGCGCTATTTTTGAGCGCCCACTTGTAAATCTGGCTATTTTTGAATTTCTCCCTATTTTGAGCCAAAAGATAACTACAAAGACTTTTATAAGTCGGTTGGTTAACAAAGGGCATATATAAGCACAATATAATAGGTTAGGAATATTTTTCAAACAATTGCATGGCATGTTCTTCAACTTAATTGGTCTTGGCATAATATCTTCTTTTTTACGGTCTGAGCAAATATTTTTATTTTTTTTTTACTTCAACACCATATTTATTCAATATTTAAATCTTAGAATTCTTGTTTAGTAGTGGAATGGAAAGTAGAAAGTTAATGATCAATTATTGTTAAAATTATTTGAATGTTAATAATTTATGGGTCAAATACATGGACAACTCTTTAAAGTTTTCACACTTTTTACTTAAATACTCTATCTTAATTCTAAGTTTATTTTATTTGAATACTTTAACCTAGCCTTTACTGTGTCATTTAGATACAAAAAGCTGACATGGCAAGACAAGTGTTTCTCACATTTTTTAAGCCCGTGAAATGGTCCGAAAAACAAATTCCTCACCCTTTTTTCTCATTATTTTTCTTTTGTCTTTTCTTTTGATTTTCTTTTCATTTCTTCCCTCTTACCTTGCCCTTCTTCATCAAAAAATCTGGAGTAACCAACGAATTTTTCCGGCTACTGGTTTCTTAATTTTTTTAATCACTTTGTTAGCCCAGATACAGCACAGGCCCAACTGTCACAGGCCCAATCAACTAAAGGAAAGAAGAAGGCCCTATCATAGTATACATTTACTTGTATTTTTATTTTCTTACATTTAGTTTTATTACTTATACTTGTAAATATAAATAGCAATTCTGAAATAATACATTTTTGTTTTGGTCAAATAAAGATTGACCGACTCATTATCTCTCCTTCCTCTCTCTCAACCCTTCTAGGGTTTTCTTATGCTAAATTCCGCCATTGTCATCGAGCTTCAATTTCAACATGGTATCAGAGTGGGAATATAAATTCCTCTCATCGCAAGCTTTCTTCCGATGGTAGCCTTGTTTGAAGTCGACAAGGATCGAATCAAAACATCGATTTTCAGAATGTGGTCATGAAATTTGGGGGTTCACTTCAATATTCACGAATTTTCGATTATATTGCGAAGGTCGTTGAGAACACTCAAGGTTCTCAGTAATCTCTGTTGAATTTCTCAAGGTTCATGGATAAACAACGCCTCACTTTTTTGGGTTTTCAGAAGAAGGACGGTATCACTGTTACTCCTAATCACATTTTCTGATAATTTTGTTCATTGCATGTAATCAGTCTAAGCTTGTCCCTGATTGCTTCGAAATTTGTTGTAATTCTCTTAGTGATAAATTTTAGTCACAGTTCAAAATGAGTAATGTAATGGGCGATGTTAACCCTAATTTGTCTTCCAATGGTTTTGCACCATTTTCGTTGGATCCTTCACATCCATTCTATATTCATCCCTCAGATAATCCTGGAAGTCGGTTGGTATCGGTACCATTCGATGGTTGTGGGTTCGTATTATGCCGTAACAGTATGCTCACCTCTCTTTCTGCAAAGAACAAACTCAGCCTATTAGATGGCTGAGTTAATCAACCCACTGCTGAATCTCTTTATTATCCATATTGGGAGAGATGCAATGATATGGTGAAAGCATGGATAACTAACACAGTTTCTAAGGAAATAGTTGTAAGTGTAATGTGTTTCAAAACTGCTAAGGAAGTTTGGAAAGATATAAATGAGAGGTTTGGTCAGTCAAACGGGTCTAAATACATACAAATACAAAGGGAAATCAGCTATACTACTCAGGATTCCTCTGATGTAGCTTCCTACTTTACCAAAATGAGGAGTTTATGGGATGAGCTGTAACGACCCGGCCGATCGTTTTAGGAATTTACGCCCCAATTCCCCATTAACTACTTTCCCTAAGTTCATTTCTGCTATTTTGGTTTACCGTGACGTTCGGTATTAGAATTCAGAGTGTTTTGGGACACTTAGTCCCTAAATGAGAGTTTAAGAGTTTAAAAATGGCCGTATGCGGAACAGTGTGAAGACGACCTCGGAATGGAAATCCGATGGTTCCTTTAGCTCCGTTAGGTGATTTCGGGGTTGGGAGCTTGTTCGGAATGTTATTTAGAGGTCCGTAGCTCTTTTAGGCTTAAAATGCCGAAGTTTGAATTTTTGAAGTTTTCGGTCCGATAGTGAGTTTTTGATCCGAGGTTCGAATTTGAATTCCGGAAGTTGCTGTAGCTCCGTCATGTTATTTGAGATGTGTGTTCAAAATTTCAGGTCATTCGGACGAGGTTTGGTTAGGTTTTGATCGAAAGCGTATTTGGTTAGAATTTGAAGTTCT